>JANEHK010000738.1:0-13867 GCA_025960845.1 Tachycineta bicolor | reverse complement strand
TTTTTTTTTTTTTTTTTTTTTTTTTTTTTTTTTTTTTAATTCCCTAGTTTCATTATAACTAGAGGGTCTGCTAGGGTAAGATCCTCCGGTCCATCTCAGTTTTTCTTAACATGAGCAACCACTGCCTCCCCTTTTTTATCTCCTCTTCTTTGGTTTGTTTCTGAGTCAGTTATGCTGTAGGAACCTTTGGAGAGGGCTCCTCTTCCTCACTGTGACTGCTTGGGGAGTGGGAGAGATTTAGGAGTAAGTGGAGTAGTCGGACTAGGGGATAAAATAGAAGATGAAGCTGAACTTGAAATAGAAATAAATATGGAGTTGGAGTTAAAGCTGGAGCTGGAGTTGAAACAGAAATTGTTTTACTAAATGTGTTAAAATCTTTGCTCTAAATCAGCTTGATCAAGGAGCTGTTGTTTACACTGGACACATTCTCTGTACCAGTTAGCAGAAGAGCAATAGTAATATCCTGCACAAATTTTACACTGCAAAAGCACCCAGGCACAGTGACAACCTCTAGATGCACCAAAAGCTGCAGGAGAATTCCCAAAAATACAACCTATTCCATTCACTTCTTTTTGACTTTCTAAATTCTCCACAGCCCTTTGCTCCCAATCCAGAGCCACTGGTCTCCCAACAGACATCTGATATAAACCTTCTAAATACATTCTCTCATTTTCTCTGTCTATCCACCAGCTTGCTGAATTCACAAACTCCTACGAGTCAAGCCCAAACCACTGAGGTAAAGGAATTCCTTTTATTCATCTGGCCAGATCGAGTTCTCAGACCGAAGTTACCCTCATTTTAATTCCAACAATCTACACAGTCTCCATACCTGAAATCACAACTAAGCTCTTGTCAAGGGTTTCTATTCCTTCTTGCCAAACTGGTCCTGTCCTTTGTCTGTCCTCAGTCTATTTCAAAAGCATTCATGCCTCAGCTCTCAGAGGCTAATCAACTCTTCAACCTCAGCATGTGCTGCACTTAAAACTATTAACACAAGATGGATGTTGCCTCAAAAATACAGTTACAGTGAATAACCAAAACACACACACCACAGTCACAGCAGGGAGGGTGCTTTAAGGGTTTTCATACACCTCACTCGTGTCGTTTTTCCCCGGCCGTTTCAGTCTCCTGAAAACGGAACCGCGGGTCCAAACTCCTCAATCGCTTCGTGCTGGTAGCACGTCTCAACAAACTCTCTCACAATCTTTCTCACAGTCAGGACGCATTCACACAGCGTAACAACCACAAATCAGGATTTGCCCTTACAATTGCTAGTCCCGGATTCTAGCAAACTGAGCCCTCTATGGCACAGCAAATGCCAAAATCCCCTTCTGCCAGCAACAACAATCCGAGCTCTCCACGGCCTGGTACAACAGCTTAACAGCTTTCTCTGCTGGCAACCAAGTACAGCTGCCCAGGTACCAATCAAGCCTGCAAGCACACTACAGAGGCACAAGTTGTGCGTGGGACGTCTCCCACGACTTACCAACAGCCTTTCCTGACCATGCCTACACCTTCCAGGTCACTGTTCAAACTGTTTCAATTTTTTCTAAATATACCTTTTTGTCTGGAGTTTTAGTAGTCAGGAGTTCTTGTCTGCTGCTGGATGAACAGGTCGGGCAGTGGAGCCCACTCTTCCAGGAATATCCTGGGGGCGCCCTGAGGGGGTCCTCCACCCAAGCTGGTCCCACAGCCGAGCAGAACCTTCTCGTGCCTGGCTCGCCAAATTGAGTCATTGAAAACCGATACAGTCACGGACAAAGACCCTCTAACGAATTAAAGTTAGAAAGTGGTTTGTTTATTCACCGGCGGGCGGCACGGGAGTCATCTCCGAAAGGCGTGGCCTCCCCGAACAAGGCTCTTTGCTCTCTATTTATTCTCCAAGACCTTACATACAATACATATGCATAACCCCAGCACCTCCCATCCCCGCTCTGTATTAAAATGATGATATTAGTCCTTCACATCTGCACAGTTCTTCTCTTGAATTGGGTCAGTGGTCTCAAAGGATGGAGTCAGGAGAGTCTTCATCAGGTCTCTGTGACCCTCTGGCACAATCCAAGGTTGCCTGCTTTGTGATTGATTGATACCAAGTCCAGGTGCTGGCCATTGTTCTTACTGGTTTCACTAAGTGGTTTCTGTTCTTATGACGGTTCCCTTACTCCACTTTTTCTATAAACAAGCCCATAATAGAACAGTTAGCTCTAGCTTGGGCATCTAATAATCATTAACCTACCATTTACTAATCTAACTTACATCTTGATCAATATAAATTGCTTCTAACCCTTAGCTAAAATCTTAATTCTTTAAAATCACGTTTCAGAAGGACCCTCTGGGCAGGCAAGGATGGGGAGTCCTCTTTCCTTCTCCTCCTCCTCATCCTCTCTCAAGCACTCCACCCAGCCCTGTTTCCTCTTTCACCACTGGCCTGGCTTTGGCTTTCCTTGCCCCACCTGCAGCCCTTGCTGAGCCGTGATAATTCTGCCCAGGCCAGCAGTGCCATGAAAGGAGTCTCTTCCTTCCAGGAGCTCTGCTGGCCTGCTGCCCCTCACACTGTCATCCAGGGGATCCCACCATCAGGCAGACATTTTTACACCAAGGGTGGTGAGAGCAAGGAACAGGCTGCCCAGGGAAGGGCTGGATGCCTCATCCTTGCAAACATCCAGAGCCACGCTGGATGGGGCTTTGAGCAGCTTGCTCTGCTTGAAGATGTCCCTGTCCATGAGCTGCCTCTGCTGATTTTTAGCCTCTTGCAGGAAACTTTATCCTCCTGGATTCACTGAGATTCCTCCCAGAATTCCACTGAAGTCTTTTGACCCCTCCTTTTGGGACCTGAGTTGATCACCACAGGCCCACAATCTTCCAGGGAAGGTTTCCAATGTCTTTTCTCCTTTGGAGTTATATTTTTGGTCTGGAATCCACCTGAGACTTTTCCCAGGTATGTCCCAGAGTCTTCATTGCCTACTTCAGGAAGCTGAGATCCCAGGAAGCAGCCCCAGATTCCTCCAGGGAAGTTTGATTTAATTGTGCTTTTGCAGTCAATCTGCATCTTCCAGGATCTTTGTGAGATGCCTTCCAGGCATCTCCTGGGATCTTTTCCAGCTTTCAAAAATGAGCTGAGATCCTGGGTAGCAGCCCCAGAGGGCTCCAGGGAAGCTGCCCCAGGGCATTTTGTGCCAGGAAGGAGGGAGCTGTGCCGGCCTGCAGGAGCACAGGGGCAGCCCCGCTGTGGCGACTCAGCAGCAGCTGAATGTGGCTCCTCTTGTGCCAGGTGCATCTGTGTGCTCTGCTTGGCACCTTCAGGAGCAGCTGGATGTGCCCGTGGCTGCAGGCTCTGTGTCTGGGCTGCTGCTGGCCACAGAGGCCGCCTTGGCCTCAGGGTGTGGGGAGGGAGAACAGCACTCACTGCCATTATGATCTCAGTGGCCCCCACTATAGACTCAGTTGCTCCCAGTTGCCCTCAATATGGTCCCAGTTGTTCCTAGTGCTGTCCCCTCCAGTATCAATCCAAACACTCCCAGTATATCCCAGCTGCCCCCAGCAAGCTCATTCCCAGTCACCCCAGTTGCCCCCAGCATGATCTCATTCCTTCCCAGTGCACCCAGTTGCCTTCAGCACACTCCCATCACTCTCAATTGCTCCCAGTAGCCCTCAGTGTGGTCCCAGTCACTCCCAGTATTTCCATGGCCATGCTCCAGGTGCTACTCCCAGCCCTGATCCCCCCTGATCGTGGGGATGGGAATGTCCGCTCCCTTCCCGGGGCAGGGTCACACCTGAGCCAGGTGTGCAGGGCAGGACCTTGCCCTGAGCCCAAGCCCTGTCCCACCTGCAGGATCTGCTTCCCCTCGGCCTCTTCCTCCTGCGGTCCCAAGCCCAGCTTGGTGCTAAACAAAGGGGCTGGGGCGGGGTCATCCCTCGGCGGGGGCTGCGCACCCCCTCTGCCCCCTCCCCAAATTCCCTCCCGGGGGCAGCAGGAGCTGGGGCAGGAGCCCTGTGGGGAGGGAAAAGGGGGAAGACACTGGGATGGGGGGTCACATACGCTCTGGGGGGACACACACAGCCCCTGGGGATCCCCCCTTGCCTGCTCCTGCAGCGCCAGGAGGATGAACCCCAACATGGAGCCCCCAAAACCCAGCAGCATCTTTAGGGCAGGATCTAGTGCGAGCCTTGGGAATGTGGGGGAGTCACAACTGCCCCAAAACCCCCTCCCAGCCCCACAGCCATCTCCAGACCCATCAAACCACCCCACAGCTCCTGCCCAGGACACCCCCCAACAACACCCTGCAACATAAATGGCCCCAAAAACCACAAAACCCCCTTCCCATCTCCCCCAAGACCCACCCAAATAATCTCCAAGACACACAGCCCTGCCAGGACCCCAAAACTCCCTCAACAAACCCCCCCCAGAATGCCCCAAGCCCCCTCCAGCACCACAAATGCCCCCAAGAGCCACAAAAGCCTCTCTCAGTGCCCCCTAAAACCCATCTCAGCCCCCCATGGCACTGAGCAGGAGAGGTTGGTGGACAGGAATATCCACAGCCAGGAACAGCTCAGGCACTTCAGAAGAGATTTGGGCACTTTGGCAGGGACATCCCAGATGAGGAGACCCAGGCCTGGGACTGGGACAGACAACAGGAATGCCCGGAGAACAGACGGGCTCAGGTGGACACGTCCTGCTGCAACAACTACGAGATCATGGCCATGTCCCTTGGCTTGGGTGGTCCCAGAACACCTAAATCCTCCTGAATATTCCCTGAACACAAAATTCACACTGAAATCCCAGGAAAATGATTCAGCTTTACATCTCTTTGCTTCATTTCTTTATTTTTACCCCAGTTGTGGGTGTTATGATGGAAATTATTCAGGTAGAAAAAGATCTCCAAGATCATCCAGCATTGTTTGGTGCCACCAGAAGAAACAACTGGACACAGCAGATCAGATCTTTTGGGCTGTAAAGTCAAAAAATCCCTCTTCCAAATTAATTTCCAATGTTGAACAGAGTCTCAATGGATGTTCCTGCACCTGCATTCATCCAGGTGCCCATGGGGATCCAGAAGGATATGAAGACCATCAGCCAGGTGTCTTCCCAATCTGGATCACTGGGAATGTGGGTCACCAGGGCTTTGTCCAGTGTGGGTCCTTTGATGGGGATGGAGTTGGAGGAGCACAGGAAGCTCTTCCCACAGTTAGGAACTTGCAGGGCTTCACTTACCAGTGCCTCCAGTGGTGTTGGGACAAAGTAGAGTTGTCTGAGAAGCTCTTCCCACACTGGGGACACTTGTAGGGCCTCTCCCCAGTGTGGATGCGCCAGTGAGTGATGAGGTGGGAGTTGTGCTTGAAGCCCTTCCTGCAGTCGGGGCAGCAGAAGGGCCTCCCCTCTGTGTGAATCTGCTGGTGCTTGAGGAGAGTGGAGCTGGTCTGAAATCTCTTCTGACACTGGGGACACTCCTAGGGCCTCTCCCCGGTGTGGATCCGCTGATGGCTGATCAGGAGGCAGTTCCAGCTGAAGCTCTTCCCACACTCCAAGCCCCTGTGGGGCTTCTCCCCATCATGAAGATGCTTATGGACCACCAGCTCAGAGCCCTGGCTGAAGCTCTGTCCACCTTCCTGGCACAGGCTGGGTCTTTCCTCCTCAGAGCACCCTGGAATGGGTTTGGAGCCCCTCCTCCTGCAGGATCTCCGAAGCTTTTCCTCCCTTTTGGATTCCTGCACTGTGGAGCCGCTTAAAACCTCCTCCACAAGCTTCTGCTGCGGGGATTTGTTCTCCCTGGTCTCCATCCTCAGCTCCTTGTCTGGGGGAGGAAGGACAAGGGGAGGATGGGATTTGCCTCCGTGCCAGAGGGAAGGGGAAGGAGATCCCCCAATGCTCCACAGCAGGACGGCGTCGGCAGCGGGGTTGTCCTGCAGCCGGGGCCATGCTGGGCTGGGAGATGGAGCAGGAGAGAGGGGGAAAGGGGCACTGACTTCCTCCTCACCTGCCTGGCTGTCCTAGGGCATCTTCCTCTTCCACAAAGCCTCCTCCTCCATCCAGCCAAGATGGAGATTGGGAAATCCTGGCTTGGGGGGAAAAAAAGGGATGAGCACATTGAGTTTGAAGGTCCCCTGCCCAAGACCATCTCTAGACGTTACCAGCCATCTGGGGTCCCTAAAAACCTCCCAAACACCAAGATTCAGCCCTAAAAATGCCTCCCAGTGGTTCCCTGTCTCTGGGGTCCCTTTCCTTTGGTATTCAGGGGTTCCCCCCTGTCCCAGCTGCTGGGGGTCACACTCATACCGGGGGTCCCCTGTCTACTCAGTCCCCACCCTCCACAGAGTCCCTCTGGGAGTCCCAGAAATCCTGAAAATCCCTCCTATTCCACCTCCCCACTTAGGGCTGCTGGGGGTTTTGGGGTCTCGGGGTCCCTTCTCCCCTCATTCTCTGCTTTGGGGTGCAGGGGCTCCAAGGAGTCCCCCCCTGCCCCTCTCCAGGCTGTTGAGGGTCCCGCGAATCACGGCGTTCCCCCCTCTCTGGGCTCCCCACTTTGGGCTCTGCTTCTCCAGGCTGACTCAATGCCCCAAGAGGCATTTTCCACTCAGCTTTCAGTTTTTCATTCTCCAAACATCCCCCCGCAAAAAAACGAAACCCAGGGACTCCCCTGGGATATCTGGGCTGAGTTCCCCCTCCCCGGTTACCTGTGGGATGGGGGGTGATGATCCCACGGATGGGGGCTGTGAATTCAGGGAGTGTTCAACCCCCTTCTTTCTTCTCTTTTTCTTGACCCTCCTTTGTCCTTCCTCTTCCTCCTTCTCCTCCTCTTTCATCCCTCCTCATCCTCTTCCCTAACCCCACCTCCTTCTGTACTTCCATCCCTGCTCGCTCTCCTTCCTCATCCCTCCTCTTCCATCCCTCCTCCCCCAGGAGCAGCCACACCCTCGGTTCCCCGTTCCCAAACCCCTGGCAGCCCGCAGGAGGAGCAGGGATGAAGCCGGGACAGGTCGGGATGGGCAGCGTGGGGCTCTCGGCTGCTCCCACCTGCTGGGCGTGGGGGGAACTGGGTCTGGGGAAGAGGAGAGGTAAACTGGGAAAACTGGGGGCTGCAGATCCAAACTGGGGCTTGCTGGGGACCCTGTGTGGGACTTCCAGGCCTTGGGGCTCCTCTCAGCAGCCTGGAGAGCCGGGAGGAGGGAAAACAGAGAGGGGTGGGGGATCCCAGGAGTGGCATTGCTGGGAGGGACTGGGCTATACTGGCGTAACTGGAACATTACTGGGGCAACAGGGAGTGACTGGGAATAACTACAAGCATGCTGAGGGCAACTGGGATATACTGGGAGCATCTGTGACCACACTGGGGTGACTGGAACCACACTTGGAACAGCTGGGACCATGCTGGGGGACAGTGAGAGTCAGGGAGGGTGACTTGGGTCTACACTGGAGCAACTGGGCAGGACTGGGAGGGACTGGGATCATATGAGGAGTGACTGGGATTATACTAAGGGCAACTGGGTGCAAGTGGGTTCACACTTAGGAGGAATAGGGAGCAACTGGAACCATGCTGGGGAACACTGGGATCACACTGGATCATAACTGGAGCATTGAGGATGACTGGGAGTGGCTGTGAGCAACTGGGATCAGGCTGGAAGCAACTGGGGACACCTAGGAGTGACTGAGAACATGCTGGGAGAGACTGAAACCACAGTGGGTGTAAATGGGAACAACTGGAACCATGCTGGATGATAATGGGAGCAGCTGAGCCCATGCTGGTGTTGTACTGGGATCCTACTGGAACTGACTGGGACCATATTCGAACCAGGCTGGGAGTGACTGGAAAGGTACTGGCCATGGCTGGAACCATACTGGAGGTGACTGGGAGCAATGAAGACCACACTGGGAACAAATGGGTTCTTATTTGGAGTAACTGGGAGTGACTGGATTCACACTGGGAGAAGCTGGGCCCATACTGGGAGTGAAAGGGAGTCACTCTGGCCATGACTGGAATAATACCAGAATATCTGGGAGTGACTGGGATCATACTGGATGTGACTGGAACCATACCGGCAGTGACCTCCGGGCCTACTGGGATCACCCTGGGAGCAAACTGTGGACGTATTGGGAGCAACTGGGATCAACTGGAAGGTGCTGGAACCATGCTGTGGGGAATGTGACCACAACTGGGGAAACTGGGATCATACTGGGAGCAACTGGGACCACACTTCGGGTAACTGACAGAAACTGGGACTGTGCCAGAGGCTACTGGGAGTAATCGGGAAAGACTGGGATCATTCTGAGGTAACCAGAACCTTACTGGGGCAACTGGGATGTACTGGGAGTGTCTATAACCATACTGGGGGGACTGGAACTACAGTGGGAACAGCTGGGACCACACTGGGGGAACTGGGCATGACTGGGACCATGCTGAGAGGGACTGGGAATATTCTAGGCACATCAAGGATCATACTGGGAGGAACTGGGGACAACTGGAACAATTCTGGCAGCAAACGGGATCATACTGGGATCACAGTGGGAGCAGCTGGGACCATGCTGAGTTAGACTGGGATCACACTGAGGGTGACTGGAATCCTACTGGGATTGACTGGGAGCATGCTGGGCGTGACTGGGATATACTGGGAGAGACAGGGAGCCATGAGGATCATACTGGAGGCTGCTGGGGTCATACTGGTATTGACAGAGAGCAACTGGGATCACACTGGGGGCCACTGGCATCATACTGGGAGTGACTGGAATTAGACTGTTAGTGACTGGGATCATACTGGGAGTGGCTACAATCATTCTGGGACTATAATGGGTGTGAATGGACCCTGACTGGGTGTTACTGGGAGCTATCAGGTCCATGCTGGGAGCCAACTGGGCTCACACTGCGAGAAACTGGGAGCAACAGGGAATGACAGGGTGCATGCTGGTGACAACTGGGATGTACTGGCAGTGACTGGGATAAAAGTGGGGGCAACTGAACCACGCTGAGGTAACTGGGAGTGCCTGGCAATGACTATGAGAATGTTCTGGGCAACTGGGATATACTGGGAGTGCCTGAGACCATGCAGGTGGTGACTGGGACCACACTGGGAGCCACTGGGAATGTGCTGGGAGGAACTGGGACCACACAGGGGGCAACTGGGGACAATTGTGAGTGATTGAGGCTCCTCTGGGACAGACTGGCATCATACTGGGAGTGACTGGGGCTATACTAGGGGCAACTGGGAGGACTGGGAGCACACTGAATAAAAGTGGGTGCAACTGGGAGAAACTGGGGTGAATTGCATCATAATGGGGAATGACTGGCAGTGACTGGGCTCATACTGGGAGTGCCCAGGCAGCTGGAACCACACAGAGGTGCGGGGTTTGGGTGTGGTTACTAACAAACCCCTTTCCTGAAAAACAACCAAAATGAAAACAAACAAGCAAACAAACAAAAAATCCCAAAAAAATACCCCCCCAAAAGAAAACAAAAACAAAAAACCCCAATAACCCGAATAACCACAGAAAACCAAACATCCCAGCCAACCAAAGATAAAAAACCACCAAAAAACCAAATCAAAACATTTTAGTGACACAAGTATTGCTATATAGCATTTACTTCTACTATGTGTTAACCTGATTCCTCAAAATCGTCCCCTTCTTTTCCTAGAAACAGCTGTGAGAGCAGAAATCTCTCCTTCTCTGTACTCTGTTTCGTAATTCGGATGAATTAACAGGATTAAGGATTTACTGGATTTGTTTTCACTCAAAGATACCAAAGAAGAGAGAAATACGAAAACACAATTCTACTTACTTCTAATTAAAATCAATTATTTGTGAATTCTACAGAATTTTTAATTTTGACACTTTTAATGATTTTTATTTTAATTTAACCCCAACATTCTGAAAATCACTCCTCCTAGGTCAAGCCTACGGGAAGCAGTTTCTTAAAATTTCCTCTTAACGATATTCATCCACCTCACAATCTTTGTTATGCACAAGGCGGGTGCAACTGGGCTCATCCTGGGAGCAGCCACTTCCAGCACCAGGACCCCCCAAAAACGCCTCCTGGGGAGCCCCCGATGTCCCCCCAAGGGGCATCTGCGCCTCGGCTTTGGAGCCCTGCAAGCTCCAAACACCCCCCAAAAAACCCCAGACCCAGGGATCCCCGGGATATTTGGGGCGAGCTCCCCCTCCCCGGGCACCTGCGGGATGGGGACGATGGTGCTGGGGTTCTGCAGCTTCAGGGAGCGCTGGAGCTGCCCGCTCCCTCCTCTCCTCTTCTTCCTGCTTCCTGCTGCCGCTGCGCCTCTTCCTCCCTCCCTCCTCCTCCTCCCCCGTTCCCTGAACCCCTGGCAGCCCGCGGGAGCAGCGGGGATGGTGCCGGAATAGGTTGGAATGAGAGAGGGGTGAGGGGGGATGCCAGCAGTGGGAGCGACTGGGCTGTACTGGGATCATACTGGGATCATACTGGGAATGCGTGGGAGCAGCGCCATGGCTGCAGCCATCCAGGGGGATCCAGGTGGGATCCCACCACTACAGGGTGTTTTTCCTCCCCATTTTAGGGTGTTTGTGGGGCCGCAGCCCCACAAGCCTTTTTCACGTGTTGATCATGACGGCTTTAGTGACATTTTTAGGGAGGCCCCATTCCCAGCCCCTGTGGAGGATGTTTTGCCCCCCAGGGTGGATTTTTGGGATTCTCTCTACCATTGCCGCTTTAAGAGCTCCTGCAATTGTGGGTTCCCACTGGAACTCCCCTTAAAAGGGCAACACCACTCCCGTTGGTTCTGGCAGAGGAGGCCCGGGGAGGGGGGGGCGCTGGGGAGGGGGGTTGGGGGTCGCAGGAGGGGTTTGGGATCCCAAGAGGGTTTGGGGGTCCCGGGAGAGTTTGGGGGTCCCGGGTGATGGCGATGATGGAGATGGGGACCCTGTGCTGGGTACAAACTTTAGCAAGATGTTCTTGGGGGACCATTGTAAGTTCTGGGTGGTTTTGGGGTCACGGTGGATTTTTGAGGGTTCCCGAAGGGGGTTCTCAGGGGTGCCGAAGGGTGGATTAGGTGATCCCAGGGGAACTCAAGGCTGTTTTGGGGAACCTACCGGTGACAGAGATGGGGACCGCGTGCCTGGTATGAACCTTCTCAAGGGGATCTCGGGGGGTTGGGAGTTCTGTGGGAATTCTGATGTCTTGAGAGGGTTTGAGGGGTCTGTTTGTTGTTCTGTGGTCTTGGGGAGTTTTTGGAGGGTGCCAGGGATGTTTTTTGGGATCCTCGGGAGGTTGGGTTGCCCCAGGGGAGTTTGGGGGTTCCCAGGAGGTTTTGGGGGTACCTGGGTGATGCCGGTGACAGAGCTGGGACCCCGTGCCAGGTCTGAACCTTCTCACTGTGCTGGGGCAGCGTCAGCATGTTCAGGGAGATCCTGGGGGGCTGGGGGGGTCACCCCAAATCCCAGGGGACCCCAAATGCCAAGGGAGCCCCTGAACTCCGCTCAGCGCTGGATCTGCTGCAGGCAGGGGGGCACCAGCACTCAGCCCCAGCCCACCATCATGGGGGCACAAACGGGGCAGGGGCAGATGTGTGACATTAAGAGCCACTGGATTATTTTGTGTTGTAGCAAGCGTCCTCATGAACTCTCTAGAGAGACTCTTGTGATAAAGTAATGAGTGATTTTGTCTAAATAGTGAAACTGACTGAGAATCACAAGTTGTGTCTTTCTATGTTGTTTAATAAGAAAGTTGTAAGTTTGTAAGGGGAGAAAAGACTGTTCTAAAGTGTCATTCTGTTTTAGTTTATGTTTTCTTTTTTCTCAACTTTTTCCCCCATTCTTTTAGTGTGTTAATAAAACTATTTTTGTTCACTTTTAAGCTTAAGCCTATTTTGCTTTTTTTCTCCTAATCTCTCCCTCCCACAGAAGAAGAATAAATACTAAACCCTCAACATTAATTGGTGCTTTTACCCGGTTGCAGTAAATGAAGACCCTTACAGCTGCCCAGGCCCCTGCGCTCCAGGGGTTCTGCAGAGCTGCACACCAGGGAGGCAGCTTTGGGTACCTCAGCCCTGGGCTCCAGTGACCTTCTTGGTCTGGACGGCTGCCTCTGGGCAAATGAAGGCTGCTGGCATTCTGCTCCTGGCCCTGGCCCAGCCATTCAGGGCTAATCCTGGTCCTGCTCTGAAATGCGCTCAAGAGGGATTTGTTTGTTTCCAGCTTTCCAGGGCATTGATTTGCACCACAAAATACTGAAGGACTGAGGCCTGAACAACGGGCCCTGACTGAGGCCTGAACAACAGGCCCTGAGCTAAATTTGCCCTCTAGGTGACCCTTCCAAACAAGTGTTTGATGTATCTGCTCCTTAACCAAATATTACTATCAACAGGATCTGTGCATTCATTCTGTGGTGAAACACATCTTTACCTTTCAGCGTTAAGAAATCAGACAAGGCCACATCCAGCCTTGGTTCCTCCTGCAGCCCTGGACAGGCTCGGGGAGAAAACTAAGAGGAGAATGCAATCAGATCTCCCGCTCCAGAAGTTCTGTCAGATTGCTCGTTCAGCACTGGCAGAGCTGGGCTGTTCTCACAGCATGGTCAGAAGCCTCGTGGCCGGCAAAGGTGGAGGCAGTGGAGGATTTCCCAGCTCCTGGCAGTGGCTCTCCAGGGCTTTGCTGGGACAGCTTTCCCCAGCTGATGAGTGCAGCTGGATGAAGGAGAAAGTAGAAGGGTGTCTGGGGATGTATCTTTCTTAATCACTAGAGGCAACCTTTTGTATCAGTGATGAGGTGCATTGCTTAGCTTATCCTTTGGATTTTTCTTTGCACTTCCGCACTGTAGCAAATTTTACACTATTGCTTCAGCTGGTGTCTGTGCCTCTGACTCTCCCTGTTGCAGACAGGTAAAAAATATTATAAAAGAAAGGTCTTCTAAAATATGGATTAGGCCCTGCTACTTTAGCTAAGCAGCTAGCAATAGCTTGCAAGTTGCCAGTTGGAAACTATTTTGAGAAGGAGAAGTTTGTTAACACAACAGCCTATTCTCAGGGAGAAAAACAAGGTGCACCTGCATAAATATTAGCTCTGTTCCCTGAGAACCCACAAAGGAAAAATGGAAACAACCTGAATCCTAGCACGTACACACAAATGACCTTCTGACCAATAAATGAAGTAGTAAGAAAACTACCAGCCAAGGGGTGCTGTGCACAAGGTCTGTGAGAACTGTGTAAGTGATGTGAATAAAGAATTGTCTTTTCCTGCATGAAGAATATGGAGTCTCGGCTGATTTATTACAACATCTCCCCACCACCAAAACAAACACACAGCCAGTTTGGCACCAGACCTGCCTCTCTGCCAGCCCATTGCTTGGAAAACACCCCTGATTCCCATCTCTGCAAATGCAATTCCTACTTTCCAACCACCTTTTCTGCAGCCAGGCGAGAAAAGTAGTCCCTCCCAGCTCCGGACACCTCTAGACACCAACTGCTTTCAGCAGTCACAACCCTGAAATATCGACTTCCTTCCTTAACCAGCCCATGAGGAGCTCACACAGGGAGGTCGTTTTGTCCGAGGATACCCACAGAGGAGCTCAAGGATGGAGCAGTTTGAAACGCAACACCTCCAGAGTTTAAACCTCCCTTTATCAAATGGGCACGCACCAACCTGCCCCAGAGGGAAAGCAGGCAGGCAAGAGAAGCTCCTCTCCCACAACAGCGAGCTCTGTGCTGTGCTTCCTTCTGTTCCAGCTGGGGAGCAGAGGCCATGGGCTACTCCTCAGTTTGGGAAGGATCCTAGGGGAATGGCCTGATCTGGGAGAACAGCAGAGGGAAGTTCCCCAAGAGGTAGGAAAAGGTTCTCTGGAAGCAAGAGATCATGACAATATTTCTGCAGGGAAAAAAAAAAAAAAAAAAAAAAAAAAAAAAAAAAAAAAAA
>JANEHK010000737.1:18920-36196 GCA_025960845.1 Tachycineta bicolor | reverse complement strand
AATGCCGAGGTCCAGGCCCCAGTGGGCCGCAGGTGCAGCCCCCAGTGCTCCCCTGGGTTTTCAGTCCAGAGCAGGTTTAAACAGTTCCAAGAAAAAGGAAAGAAAAAAAACAGTCCAGGGAACTTCTCTGCCCTAGCTAGCTGAAACTAACTAAAAGCAAAAAAGATCTCTGTCCTGCAGTGTCTCCAAGCCTCCGCCGAACACCATTCGCAGAAGAATGTGGAGGAGTCTGGCAGTTTTCTCAAAACAAACTCTGCGCTTCTCCTTGCTCTTAGAACCAGTCTTAAAGGCACAGGACTCAATATACAGCAGAAACAGAACAGATGATTGGGGATACAAGCATCATAAAGTTACCCTAGGACACCCTAATTGTTCAATTTTTTTACTCTAATTCTATTTTTATAACCATCTTATTTGCTATTAAACTTTCAAAGTTTTAAAACACAAGTGATTGGCATTTTTCACAATTATGGTAGCAGAGGATGGTTAGAACACCTCACTGCCGGTGCTTCAGTGGAATCAGGGTGAAGACGGCGAGCCCTGCCCAGTTGGCAGCCTTGCTTTCTGTTCCCCTGCTGTGTCCGACAGATGCAGGTTATGATGAATGGACAAGAGGAGGCAATAAAACAAAGAAAAGGGAAAAAATTCCCTAAAACCACCGTAATTTGCCCCTAAGACTAAAGTGTACACGAAGACAAAAACTCAAGGACAAAGGATAGGTAAGTACTAGTTTGGACAGGGCGGTTAAGGGGGGGATGAATGTGTGTGAATGAGAGGCCGCTGGTTATCCCAGACCTGCTAAGCGAGTGCGGAGTCTCCTATGCTGCGTTTCTGTTCTTTCGCGAGAAAAACGGCCAGTAAAGAGATGAAGCGGGTGATAAGAAGAGTGAGAGAATCCCCCCAGGGAAACTGGGACTGAGTCTTAGAGATAGGGTGAGACCCCCTAGGAAGCAAAAAGTCTGCTGGATTAAGGGGTAATTTCCCAAGAGCATCCAGGACTAAAACTTTTGCTGGGTTGAGGGATTAATATCACAAGAGCACCCAGGGTTAAGCAAAAAGTCTGCTGGATCGAGGGGTAAAGTGCCCAAGAGCATCCAGGACTGAAACCTGCTGGGTTGAGGGATTAATATCCCAAGGGCACCCAGGGTTCTGCCAGATTGAGGTTATGCCCAAGAGCATCTAGGGTTGGACAACACAGCTGGATTGAGGGATAAAATGCCCAAGAACATCTAGGGTTGGACAACACAGCTGGATTGAGGGGATATCCAAGAGCACCAGGACTGGCCAGTAACACCTAAAATTGTAATAGGTGATTTGAAATAAAAGGTACCTTACTGTTGTTTTGCTGTGTGAGGGTGAGTCACACACAAAATCTGCCTCAGCTTCCTGGGTGGGTGGGACTGTGGCAGGAGGTGTAAGTGACCGTCAAACAGGCCACTGTTCCCCCGGCCGGGTGGGGGCTATGGCAGAACATGTGTGTGACCTGCAAATCAGCCCTTTTCCTCCATGGGTGTGGAGGAGGGGCCGTGGTAAAAGTCTAAGTGACACGCAAATCAGCCTTATAGGTGGACTGGCACCAGAGGAGACCAGATTCTGGGCCCTCCTCAGAGGCACAGCTATACTGGAACCCAGAGACCAAACCCAAGGTGAGGGGGGCCACACAGAGCCGCGATTCTCTGGTGACAGGGATCACCTTCATGTCCTAAGGGTGTGAAAGAGTGTGAAAAAGTGAAGGAGAAATGAAGTAAGAGTAGATGGATGAAAGCACATGTAATGTTGATTGTTATATCTCCTTGGAGGGAGGTGTATTGTATTGAATAGTTGTGTGGGATAGAAGGGATTTTTTTGAGTGTGTGCATAGATAGAAGTAAGTGGTCTTTAGGTTGTAAGAGAAAGTGAAAAACAGAGGTGGGGGACGAATAGATTAAATCTTTAGAAATGGGACAGGAAAACAGTAAGTTGGATACAAGGAAGAAAAAAAGGTGTAAAAAATTGCCAACGGAAATACCTCAAGATAGCCCTCAGCATTATGTTAGCTAACTGGGATAAAAACCTTTGTACAAGAAGAAAGGAAAAGGTAAAAATGATACAATTTTGCATGATAGAATGGGCAGAGAAGGAAATAAGATCTGACCATGATTATTGGCCCAGATACCGCTCTTTTGAGAATTGGATTTGTCAGGCTCCAAATGTATTTGTAAATTCAAAAGAACCGTTTAATCCTAAAGAAAGAGAATATGCCACATGTTGGACAGGAGACTTTAGGAGAATGAAAATCTTTCACGTACCAGAAACCCCCGAGACAAAACAAGAAAAGAAAAAGGGGGAAAAAAAGAGAGGGAAACAGGCTTTGCCCACTCCGTTCCCGCTCGCGCTCCCGCCGTTCACGGCCGAGCCCCCTGTCCCGGGTCCCGCTTCAGCCCCTCCTGTCCCGGTTCCCATCCCAAGTGCTGGCTCGCAGCCCGCGGCAGCTGCGCCGTTCCCCGCATGCACCCCATCCCCGACCCTGCTGGTGAATTCGTCTGCCCCGGCCGCCTGGTCCGCGGCTGCCCTAAGGGCTGTGCCGGGGGTCCCTCCTGACACGTGGTCTAAGACCACCTCCCCGACCGTGCCGGGGGTCCCATTGGTCCAAGCCGTCCTATCTCCGATCGCTTCCCCTACTGCCGGGAGCCGCTGACTCAGCCGCCATTAGCCCCGTGCAGGCTGTCCGCGCTCCCCTCTGAGATCCCCCAGAACTGCCCCCTCCTCTGCCGGTCCCGGCAGCAAACCCCGCCTACGCTCCGCCCTTGGAGGACCAAGCCTCGGCGCTATGCCCTCCCCTCACCCCCCTTCCTGCCCTGAGCTCCGTTCCCTCGGTAACCACAGCTACTGCTCAGAGAAACGACTTCTCCCTAGAAATGCCTTATTGAAACACTAGAAGTTCACTTAAAAGACAGCCCTCTCTGGATTCTTTCTCAAAACACGGGAAAAAGTCGACAGAAGATAAAAACCAAAAATGGGGTAAAGAAATTAGTCTATTTGCACTAAAAGAAGTCCCAATGTGCGGGGGATGGAACAGGGTTTGTAAATGCCCCTTTGACTTCTTCTGAGGTCAGAAATTTTAAAAAAGAAATCAAAGGAATTTTAGAAGATCCTATAGGCACAGCTGAACAATTAGACCAATTTTTAGGTCCGAATATTTATACTTGGGAAGAGATGCAGTCTATAATGAAAATAATATTTTCTGAGGAAGAAAGGCAATTAATCAGAGCAGCTGGAATAAAAGTTTGGGAAAAAGAGAATCCACAGGGGCCCCCCGGAAAGGACAAAATGCCAACTGCACCTCCTGAGTGGGGTCAAAATAATGAGGAGGGGAGGAAACACATGGATGAATATCGTAATTTAATAATCAAGGGAATAAAAGAGGCAGCACCCCGAGGGCAAAACGCTAAAAAAGCTTTTGAGGCACAGTAAGAAAAAGAAGAATCTCCAACTGAATGGTTGGACAGACTTAGGAAAAATATGAAACAATATTCCAGAATAGACCCTGAAACTGATGTGGGAAAAGCTTTGTTAAGGATTAACTTTGTTACTAATGCCTGGCCAGATATTACTAAAAAATTAGAAAAAATTGAGGATTAGCGTAATAAATCATTAGATGACTTATTCAAGGAGGCTCAGAAAGTTTATGTCCAAAGAGATGAAGAGAAAGCTAAACTGAAAGCAAAACTTATGGCAGTCACCATGTGAGAAAACAATTTCCAAAAAAATCAAAAACATACAGGCACTACTTCTAGATATAAAATTAGTAGAGACAGGGGAAAGGAAAGGAATAGAATCCCAATACAAACCAAGTCTCAGCAGCATTCCAGGAATGTCTGCTTTTACTGTGGGGGCGAGGGACATTATAGGAGAAATTGTCCTAAGCAGGTAATAGATATGAAAATCTTCAAAGCGATGAGCACAGAGGAGGAATAGGGAGGTCAAAGGCTCTATTGTTTAGGGGACAAATACCATCTAGAGCCTGTGATAACTCTAAAAGTGGGTCCCCAAGGAGAAGAATTGTAATTTGTGGTAGATACAGGGCCAGAAAAAACCTACCTGCTAAATGTACCAAAAGGTTATAGCATGAGTAAAGATACTGCAAACGTAACAGGGGCAAAAGGAGAAACTTTTACAGTTCCAGTCATTAAAGATTCAGTAATTGAAGGGGAAACAAAAATTTGGATGGGAGATGTCTTATTGGTCCCAAAGGCAGGTAGCAACTTACCCGGAACAGACTTACAATTGAAATTAGGAATAGGGGTTATACCAGAAGATGGGAAAATGGCAGCTAAAGTTTTAAAATTAGGCCAAGAGGATGGAGAACAAATTAGCAAGGACGTTTGGGCTGGAGAAGGAAATAGGGGAGGATTAAATATTGACCCTATAAGTGTTACAATAGAGAGAGAAGATTGTCCCATACGTGTATGTCAATACCCGATATGTTTAGAAGGATGGGAAGGTTTGAAGCCTGTAATAGAACGACTAAGAAAGGACAAGACATTAGAATCTTGCATGTCTCCCCATAATACCCCTATTCTCCCAGTAAAGAAGCCTGATGGGACTTATAGACTAGTACAAGATTTAAGGGAGGTTAACAAAAGAACCCGGTCTCGTTACCCAGTGGTACCCAATCCCTATACACTTCTAAGTAAAGTTCCACCCCAGCATCAGTGGTTTAGTGTAGTGGATCTTAAAGATGCTTTTTGGGCCAGTCCACTAGCCTAGGAGAGCCGAGATTTTTTTGCCTTTGAATGGGAGGATCCAAAAACTGGAAGAAAGCAGCAATTAAGATGGACGAAATTACCACAGGGGTTCACGGAGTCTACAAACTTATTTGGGCAAGCTTTAGAAAAAATACTGCAAGCCTTCTCCACTCCTCCTGGAATACAAATTATCTAATATGTGGATGATCTTCTACTATCTGGGGAAGATGAAGTTGAAGTTAGAGAAGCTACCATAAAACTTTTAAATTTTCTCAGAAAAAAAGGATTAAGAGTATCAAAAGAGAAATTGCAATTTGTACAACCAGAGGTAAAATATCATGGACACTTGATAAGTAAGGGTAGTGGAAGGCTCAGTCCAGAGAGAATTGCAGGAATTTTATCCCTCCCATCTCCTTCTTCAAAGAGGGAAATCAGAAAACTACTCAAATTATTGGGATATTGTAGATTATGGACTGAGTGGTACACACAGTGTTGAGGTTTAAGTTTCCTGTAGAATTTTTCCCCACTCCCCCAAGTTGCTAGGAGACTAAATATCCTTAGTTACGGAGTGCTTAACCTGGACAAAAGAAGCTGATCACTTAGTTTTGGGGGAGGGAGAAGGCTCCCGGAGAGTTGAGGTGTGGACTCACTGCTCTCAGTCTTCCGGGGAGCACGGATCGGGTGACTGCTGACTGCCTGGAGTCCACGGTTAACGGAGGAGTCTGGTCCTGGGAATTCTACCATCTGTTGGAGTGCCCAGAAATTCGGAGTTTCTTTGCTGTCCTGCTGGATTTTGGGTCAGCCCGGGTCCAGCCACTGCGACTTCTCCGGCACTGCCCACCTTGCCTGCCAGGACACCCCCCTGCCTACCGAGGACAGTCCACCGCACCCGGCTTCCAGCCATCGGTGCTGGGGTTTCCAATGTTTGCCCTCGGGGTTCGTGGTTTTGTTTTTACTATTATTATAATTGCTGTTGTTTTTTTTGTCTGTCCTGTTACATTTACTAGTTAAGGACTGTTATTCCTTTTCCCCATACCTCTGACTGGAAAGTTTTTGGTTTTGGCTTTTTTTTAATCTTCCAAATTATAACACGGAGGGAAGGATTTGAAATCCTCATTTCCTAGAGAGGCCTCTCTCTCCTCAGCAGACACCTGTCTTTTGAAACCAAGACACACAGGCAGTAAATTTTTTGTATGAAAAATTGACAGAGGGAGATAATATAAAATAGACCAAGGAAGATGAAGATTAATTAGAAAATTTGAAGTTAAAACTAGCCTCAATACCAGCTTTAAGCTTACCTTCCCTAGAAAAACCCCTTTCATCTGTATGTGAATGTGGAAAAGGGGGTAGCTCATGGAGTTCTAGTCCAGGAGTGGGGAAGAGTAAAGAGACCAGTAGCTTATTTATCAAAGATGTTGGACCCAGTGAGCCACGGCTGGCCAGTATGTATTCAAGCTATAGCCGCTACTGCAATCCTGGTAGAAGAAAGTCGTAAACTTACTTTTGGAGGAAAACTAATTGTGTGCACACCTCATGCGGTTTGAAATGTGTTAAATCAGAAAGCTGAAAAATGGTTGACAGACTCTAGAATGTTAAAATATGAAGCAATCTTGATAGATAGTGATGATCTGACATTAGAAGTAAACAGGAGTTTAAATCCAGCTCAATTCTTATATGGAGAACCAGCAGATAACCTAATATATAATTGTTTAGAAATTATCCAATACCAAACAAAAGTTTGAGGGGATCTTAAAGAACAAGCTCTTTAAGAAGGGGGAATAATCTATGTGGATGGTTCCTCCAGATGTCTACAAGGAAAAAGAATGTCAGGGTATGCAGTAGTTAATGGAAAAAACATGCAAACTATTGAAAAAGGAAAATTACCTTCAAACTGGTCAGCTCAAACTTGTGAATTATATGCTTTAAAAAAGGCACTGGAATATTTAGCACACAAGAAAGGAACTCTATATACTGATTCGAGGTATGCTTTTGGAGTAGTACATACTTTTGGAAAAATTCGGGAAGAAAGAGGATTACTTAACTCAAGAGGAAAAGGATTAGTACATGAAGGACTCATTTTAGAGATTTTAGAGGCATTAAAACTACCTGAAGAAATAGCTATAGTACACATTAAGGAACACCAAAGAGGAGTGACCCCAGAAATAAGAGGAAATAATTTAGCAGATCAGGAAGCAAAGGATGCAGCAGAAAATAGAGCTGAAAGAGTCATGTTAATATTAACTCCAAATGAGGAAAAATTAAAAATCCCAAAGTTTAGTGAAGCAGAAAAAAAAGAATTAAACAAGATAGGAGGGGAACAGGCTGAATCCGGGAAATGGAAACTTCAGACGGAAGACAATTACTTAATAAAATACTGGCTAGAAAAATATTAGAAGATATGCATCAGAAAACCCACTGGGGTACTCAGGCTTTGTGTGAATATTTTTTAAAGAGAACTATGGATGCATCGGGATTTTTGGAGTAGCAAAGCAAGTAACTGAAAAATGTATAACTTGCCAAAAGATAAACAAAAATATAATGTGAAAAACAACATTAGGAGGTTGTGAGTTATCTCTTTGACCATTTCAAAGTATCCAGGTAGGTTTAACTGAACTTCCTCAAGCACAAAGATGGAAGTATTTATTAGTAATGACAGACCATCTAACTCATTGGATAGAAGCAGTTCCCACTACCCAGGCCTCAGCCAACATAGTAAGTAAAACCCTTTTAGAACAGATTATTCCCAGATACGGTATGATTAATAGAATAGACTCAGACAGAGGAACGCATTTTACGTCAAAAGTGTTACAACAGATAATTCAGTCTTTAAAGATAAAATGGGAGCTGCATACCCCATGGCATCCACAGAGTTCTAGTCATGTAGAAAGGCTGAACCAGACTTTAAGGAGAACTTTGACCAAATTAATAGTTGAAACCCAAATGTCATAGGTACAATGCCTACCTTTGGCTTTATTGAGGATCCGAACACAAGCCAGGTCAGACCTGGGAGTGTCACCTGATGAAATGATGTTTGGGTTACCCTTTTTAACCACCCAACATGGAAATGCTACCTATGAGGTAGGTGAAATGAGCGTTAAAATATACGTTAACACCATTGCAAAAACTCTTGAAAACTTACAGATGAAAGGAATAATCCCTCAAACCACACCTTTAGACTTTAAAATCCATAATGTTCATCCAGGGGAATGGGTGCTAGCAAAAACCTGGAAAGAACAATCTTTAACTCCTCAATGGGAAGGTCCTTTTCAGGTATTGCGGATGACCGAGGCTGCGATCCGGACCAAGGAACGAGGGTGGATCCACGCCAGCAGAATCAAAGGACCTGTGGATGAACCTAAGGAGTGGACAATTACATCTGAACCGGGTGATACAAAATTGACTCTTACACAGGGACTGGGTGGTAATGAACTGGGAAGACCCAAATGATCCAAGAAACATACACAGGATCACAGCTAATTGGGAGATAAGGCCAAGCTTATATCAGTGGTTTCAAGTACCACCTGCACAAGCTTTGAGATGCCTCAGATATCCTCCCAGGGGAGGAATACTTCCACTCCAAACAGGAGGATCAGGACTGTTTTGGACAGAGAACTCTTGTATTCACACCTTAGCCAGTGATTTATGCAAAGAGGAAGAGGAGTTGCAACTTCCATCAGTGCCAGACCAAATACCGTTTGATCCACCCAAATACCAGACATGCTAGCTGGGTTAAATGTAAATGTTTAGATTGTGGGAAGAGTTGGTATTGTAGTTCACACAATCGACGCTCTCGTTGCAGGGAGTGTCAAAGGCCAAATCGATCTCCTATCCAAGTAGAATTCAAAGAAACTGAAATAGTAACTTTGTTTTGTGGATGGGAATTATTAGTGCCTGTTGAATGGGAGATACCTGAAGAACGGTGGGAAACGACAGTTAAGGAGTGCCAAAAACGATTTGCCTGGAAATTGGCTAAGAGGAAGTGACAAGGAAATAGAGGGCAAGACCAGATTGGCCTCTGTATTCGCCACCAAGAAGATCAAATACACCTGCTGTGGGTTGCAACCCCATAGGCATGGGAGGTGGGAGTATAAGCCATACTGGACCTCTGTAACTCCTTTTTCTGTCACCCAATTTTTTTCATCTCCCTTTTGGGATATCGACAAGGCCATGCTACAGATGTTACCAAAAGCTGTACATGGAAAGACACTGAGGTTCTGTTTTCATTTCTCACACTCATGTCAACAGTCACCGTTATAACCCATCCCAATTAGGCAATTGCATACATAAAGGGAAGAAGTACTGGATTGCAGAGAACTTAGGAACAAGTGGTAGCAGGATGGGAAGTCAATGCCCAAAAGAGGAGAGATGGATTTGTTTTACCTACATTATTGGGCACAAAGCACAAGATTTAGTAAAAGGGCAATTGATAAGCAAAAAGGCTAAGTCAGTACAACCACCTAAACCTGTGCCAATTTCAATCAACGATTTGTATACCAAACTTGAACAGCAATTAGAAAAAGAAATAGATATCTCAAGGATGGGTAAAAATCAGTTTGTAGAATTGGGGGAACGAATAAGTAAGGAACTTAACATAACCAATTGTTAGGTCTGTGGAGGGGCTTTGATGTCAGAAGAATGGCCATGGAAAGGCAGCAGCGCAGGCCCAATTGAGCTTCTAAAATGGAACCAAGCAAGTACAAGTGGAGAAAACAGACCAGAAGGGTGGATTTGAAGCTCAACAGTGATAGGGGAAGAATGTCTCTGGCGCACTGGGAAAAGGTTCCTTTATGAAGTATGAAAAACACCCTGTAAAAGATATAAGGTTGGTAATGGAACTTCTGTATAGTGGGTCCCAGAGGCACCAACCATGTATTGGACCCAAGAAAAAGGAAAAAAAGTGAATTGTAAGTATGATAACAAAATAAAACTTTTTCAATGTAATGATACAAGTAAAAATCCTTACTATGCCATCCCAGAAATTTCCAAATTTTGGGAGAATATAGATCAACAAAAATTTAACTATTAGAAAGCTCCAGACGGCTTATTTTGGATATGTGGAAAAAGAGCATACCCAAAACTCCCCTCTCAGTGGAAAGGGAGCTGCACTCTGGGAATTATACAGCCAAGATTTTTTCTTTTGCCAGGACTTGATGAGGATCAATTAGGGATACCAGTTTATGAAGATCTAAAGAGAAACAAAAGAGAAATTGGGAATCTATGCTTAATACTGGCTAGTGAGATAATGTGTTGGGAGTAGAATAGTGGAAAAAGTTAGGCTTCTTCCTTTTATGCGCTACAGCTGGTCTAATATTTCTTCCTTGTTTAATCCTGTTTCATTTGGCTCATCACCAGTGTAGTACAAAGCATGCAATTAGTGAACATTGACCAAAAGTTGCCTACAACAACAACACCACAAAGGACTATGGTGTTAAAGAAACAAAATAATATAGAAGATCCCTTCAAAGAAGTGAGATTGATTTGTGAAAAAAATGAGCTAATAATGAAAGCTAGAAAACAATGAATATTGCTAGAGCAAATTAATTATAAAAAGAAAGAAGGAGGATTGTGAAAAGTGCATATTATATGGCTCTACGCAAGATATTTACTATATGTATTATGTTGTATTGATTGTTAATGTTGTATTAATATTTTGATAGTATGGTAAAGGTAGTTTAGTAGTTAAAATGTAGTTTTTATGTACCAACCACAGGAAAACATAAATCTTTAGAGAAAGAAGAATTTACTACTTCCTTATCAGAAGAGACCAACTCCTCCTGCCTCTCTCAGCCTTGTGGATGCCATAGAGATTAAAGGAAAAAGTGATACTAACCAGAGACAATTCTTTGTTTGAATGGAATTTATGCATCATGTATGAAATGTATGAATATTCAACAGGCTATTGCTTTTAAGAGATAATCCTTTGTTAACAGAGGTCCTTCCCGGAGCTTTTTTGCTCGGGGAGGCACCCAGACATCTGTAACTTTGTTTTTTATTGTCTTGTATTGTCCTAACCCTAATTGTTCAATTTTTTTACTCTAATTCTATTTTCATAACCATCTTATTTACTATTAAACTTTTAAAATTTTAAAAACAAGTTATTGGCATTTTTCACATTAACCCCTCTAAAATCCTTAATTCTCTCAAGTTTATGTCTCAGAGGAAGACACCAAGCAGCTCCTGCCCACCTGCGTTGCCTACCGTGACTGCTCTGCAGTGCCTTGCCGTGGGAAGGACATCAATGCCAGATGAGCCATCAGGCTTTCATCTGCTGCTGGAACTGCTCCGTGCAGCTCCTGCCTTCCTGAGAGGGAGCTGACTCCATCTTGTATCCTATATCGAGAACTGGTACTCTCTGGAGTTTTGGCTCTCTTTGTTCCACTGGGGTGGTGAGGTCAAACAGTTTGATATCTAGCAGTTATTTACCTTTTTTTCCCCCTGCCTGTTGGAGTTCTGTTTGTTAATAAACCATTGTTTGTGGTGGTGTGTTTTTATTAAGTTATTATTAAGTTATTGTTAAGTTATTCTCCTGATGGTTTGTTCCTGTTACCCCCTGAAATGTTGGGTTTACCCCAGTGTCCTGGTTTGGAGACAAATTTGGGGGAAAACCCCTGTATAGGATCCCTCTGGGAAGCAAACCCAAGTGGCCCCTCCCTCCAACCAGTCCGAAAAAAAATCTCTTTGGAGAAAAGTGGAAAAAGCTATTTTACTAAACAAATAAAGTGCATACAAGTATAAAGAATGAATAATATGAAACAATAAAACCTCTCATTCTGGAGTGAGATGGCAAATTGAGAAAGTCCTTGCCGTGGGTGGAGCTCGGCTCTCTCTCAGTCTCTCCTCAGTCCCAGTCCCTCCGGCGCTGCTGGAAAATGCCGAGGTCCAGGCTCTGGTGGGCTGCAGGTGCAGCCCCCATTTCTCCCCTGGGTTTTCAGTCCAGAGCAGGTTTAAACAGTTCCAAGAAAAAGGAAAAGGAAAAAAAAAACAGTCCAGGGAACTTCTCTGCCCCAGCTAGCTGAAACTAACTAAAAGCAAAAAAAAAAAAAAAAAAAAAAAAAAAAAATCTGTCCTGCAGTCTCTCCAAGCCTCCACCGAACACCCCGTCCACAGAAGAATGTGGAGGAGTCAGGCAGTTTTCTCAAAACAAACTCCGCGCTTCTCCTTGCTCTTAAAACCAGTCTTAAAGGCACAGGACTCAATATACAGCACAAATAGAACAGAGGATTGGGGATACAAACATCATAAAGGTACCCTAGGACAATAGGTTTTCCCTTCCCTTGTCCCCCTGTCTATCACCCCCTAGATCCACTTGCTACCTCATTTACATCATGTTAATCCTCCCTAGCCACTGCCCTTATTTCCAGAGGGTTCTCTGTCAGTCCTAAATTCTGCCTGGGAATTACCCTTTGATGTTTTGGTGCATGTGACCCTTTCCACTCCCCTTGCCTTCCCTATAGGCTGTCAGACTGTGAGTCCCTCTTCACCCTGCTCCCTGCTGTGTTCCTGATTGGTTGGAAAACTGTATCTTCCCCCTATCCCTCCCCTGTTTAAAAGAGACTGTAAAGCACAGGATTTTCAGATTTTTCGCCTGCACCCCTTGGGGGAATAAACCTTGAGAAGCATGCGGGAAACTCTCTCCCTGTCCTCTACTCCAATTCAAGGCGCATCACAACTGAGAGCCATTGAGAGCAGGCTGTGTTGCTCTACACTGCTACCCGAGCCCGAGAAGCAGGCATGGGAGCGGCCACTCTAGGTGCGAGAACTGGGAGTGTGTAAGCTAGCCAGGTGTCTCCGGCTCTTGCGTCAATTGTTTTTTTCACTTTCATGTATTAGTATTAATTTTTTATTGGTGGAAAGGAATTGTTGGAACCCTCAGAGGAGATGACTCATTGCAGAGTGTTCTTTAAATTGTCTCAAACCAAGACAGTAACTTTTCTGTTTTGCCACTTGTAGGAGTCTCCTTGGTGTGTGGCCGGATGGGACAGGTAGTGACGAGAGATCTCTGGAGTCAAGGCTGGTCTTAGAGCATGTGGTTTATTGCATAGGTCGTGAGTGAAGGGGCCCTGCCAAGAGCTGCCAGCCGCAGCTCAGAGCAGGCCCGTGAGAGAGAGAAAGAGAGCTAGGAGAGAACTAAGGGGGCAAAGTCAGAGAGTGAACAAGAGGAGCTAAGTGTAGTGAAGAGAATAGCATAGTAGAGAGCAGAGAGGAAGGGAAGAACAGAGTAGAGAAGCCGAGTGAAGAGAGTGAAGTTCCTGTTAAAATACATTAAATCCTTTTCCATACTGAATATTCTAATTTACACTAACCAATCTAGTACAAGATACAAATTCTATCGCATTTACATACTGCCTATAAGCATCATTACATTACCCTATGTGTTACACTTTAAGAGTTGCTCTTCAAACCCCTCTTGCCAAGCTAGCAGGGTCTGCTCTGACCCTTGGACTTTCGGTAAAGAGAAAGGCATTGTTAAATCAAGGGAGGCTTACCTTCAGCTGGCCATACCATTGTTTTCTAGACATTCAGTAACTAGGACATCTCAGACATCGAAACTTGCTTTCAATTCTATTTCACTTATACGTGTCATATTCTCAAAATCTAAGCAGTCATATTTATAAGGCTTTTTAGTTTGATCCTCCCCAACAGCCAGTTTATTTTCATTCACCACCTGCATATCAGGTTCCAAAATTACTGCCCCAATTCCCCTTGAGGTATTTTCTAGGCAACTGATGTTGCCAGTAGCACTTGTGGCTGCTGTTATAATCAAGGGTTTCAATGAAATAGGCACCCCTCCAAAATCTGCATTTTGCTACTTTTAAGTACTGCTGCCCTATCTGGGCTAGATCCTGTAATTAGTGCATGAGCCATCCCCTTCTGCTGTAGGAAACTAATACCTTTTATTGTACACCACTTTCTAAGGAATGACACTAATTTGGCAGTATCATCACATGCTGTTAAAACTGCTTCACACAACCACTGATACAGCATAGGTGCAGCATCCTGCCCATTGGGACCCAGGATATTTTGTAATTGAGCATATCCCCATTGTATCTGATCCTCATTGGCTATAGGGCTTAATAGATTAATAAGTGGATAGATGCAGCACCACTATTCCAAGCTCACAAAAAACATATGAGTATGTCTTCCCCACTCTTCTGACAATAGATCTCTAAAAATTCCCTTAACTCTTTTGGGGTATAAGTTCATGTGATCTCTATCCTCTGATTGGCAGATCTTGCTGCCTTTTCATTTGCATGAGAGGTTGTGTTTCTGCCACCTCCCCATCTCCTAAAACTGACTCAAACTCAATTTCAGTCTAAGCACTTACTCCAGATATTTCCATCCCATTCCTCTAGACCCTATGAGGATTTGTCTTAGGTTGCAATGCAAGATGTAACCAAAAGTATGTATTCTATTACCATCTGTTAAAAACAGGTGAGGCAGTGTTCTTTATCTCTTCCATGACCCATCCTCCCTCCAGGGGGATTTTTTCTGTTAATGGGGCATTGAGTCTCAATGCATGACTGATAAAATTACATCATCCCATTGTGAGATGCTCCACCCAGGGGGAGGAGCCAAGCATTTCCTACCTGGATATAATCTGAGATTTGGAACACCACAGGCAGCCTTTTCCCACTGGATTCCCAGAGGAAGACGACAGCCATCACTGGACCTTCAGAGGAAAACTACACCCTTCTACAGGATCACTGCTTCAACAGAACTACATCTGTCACTTCAGGAGAACTGCAGCCACCATTTAATTGGACTGCTACCAATACCCTGACCAACAGGGTGTCAGGTTGTATTCTGACTGTCGGTGTTTTTGTACTACTGCATTTTAGTTTTAATTTTTCCATTAAGTTGTAGGGTGTTTTCCTTTTTTTTTTTTTTTTTTTTTTTTTTTTTTATTTTTTTTATTTATACATACTAGTAAAGAACTGTTATTCCTATTCTCATATCTTTGCCTGGGACCCCCTTAATTTCAAAAGTATAATAATTTGGAGAGAGGGGGCTTCCATTTCCATTCCAAGGGAGGCTCCTGCCTTCCTTAGCAGACACTTGTCTTTCAAATTAAGACGAGATTTCGTAGTGAGAGCACTAACTTGGGAAATTAAAACCTTACTTTTCCCATATCTGTGTCTTTGTTAGCAATATGCACCACCAGCCATTCTACAGTGCATTGCTGCTTATAGGACCACTCTTCTTGAGTAGTAATTACTTGTACAATTTCTTTTGCATCTTGTAAAGTCCTAAATTCCTTTTCCAACTCTCTCACTTTGCTCCAGCTACAGGAAGCATTGTGCTCACAGGCTCTTGTCCTCCTGGGGGACTTCAACCACCTTGACATCTGCTGGAAAAGCAGCACAGCGAGTTTTAGGCAATCCAGGAGACTCCTGGAATGCATGAAGGACAACTTATTGAGCCAGGTAATAGATAGCCCTGTCAGAGGGGATGAGATACTGGATCTGATGGTCACCAATGTAAGTGAACTAATTGGGGACATCAAGACTGAAGGCAGCCTGGTTTGCAGTGATCGTGCACTCATGGAGTTTGCAATCCTGAGGGATATGGGTCAGGTAAAAAGTAAGATCAGGCCCTGAGCTTCAGCAAAGCAAAATTCCAGTTGTTCAAGGAGATAGTCAATAGGATCCCCTGAGAAACTGCCCTTGGGGACAGGGGAGTGGAACTGAGCTGGCAGATCTTTAAGGAAGTCTTCCATAGAATGAAAGAGCTTGCGATCTGCAGGAGAGAGAAATCAGGCAATGAAGGCAAGAGACCAGCATGGCTGAGTGGGGAACTGCTGGTCAAGCTAAAGAGCAAGAAGTAAGTGCACAGGCAGTGGAAGCAAGGACAGGTATCCAGGCAAGAGTATAAAGATGAAGTTTGGTTGTGTAGAGAGGGGGTAAGGAAGACCAAGGCAAAACTGGAGCTGAACCTATCAAGGGATGCAAAGAATAATAGGAACAGCTTCTACAGGTATGTCGACCAGAAAAGGAAGGTCAAAGAAGGTGTTACCCCCTCAAAAAAAAAAAGACCAGCAAACTAGTAACAATGGACAAGGAGAAGGCTAAGGTACTCAACAACTTTTTTGCCTCTGTCTTTACTGGTAACCTCTCTTCCCACACCTCTCAAGTGAATGGACAGCAGGATGGGGACTGGGGCAGCAAAGTTCCTCCCACTGTAAGTAAAGATCAAGTTCGTGATCACCTGAGGAACATGAATGTATATAAGTCTATGGGACCTGATGAGATGCATCCCAAAGTCCTGAGGGAATTGGCTGATGTAGTTGTCATGGGTTGACACTGGCCAGATGCCAGGTACCCACAAAAGCTGCTCACTTACCTCTGCAGTTGGACAGAGGAGAGAAAAATATAATGAAGGATTCTTGAGCTGAGATAAGGACAAGGACAGAACACTCATCAAATACCATCAAGGGCAAAACAGGATCAACTTCAAGATATAAAGTGAATTCATTACTTACAAAATCAGAGCAGGATAATGAGAAGTAAAATAAGCCCTTGAAACACCTTCCCCCTTTCCAGCTCTACCTCCTACCCCAACGATGCAAGGAGACAGAAAATGAGGGTTATGGTCAGTTCATCACCTCTGGCTTTTCTTGCTTCTCAGGGAGAGGAGTCATTCCCCTGCTGCACTGTGGGGTCCCTCCCACAGGAGAAATTTCTCTGCAAACTTCTCTGACATGCGTTCATCTCACAAGCAACCACTCTGTGACCTGCTGCAATGTGAGTCCATCCCACAGGCAACAGTACCCCTCAAACTTCTGCAGTGTGGGTTGCTCTCCCATGGGGTGCAGTCCTTCAAGGACAGGCTGCTCCAGCCTGGTAGCAGGGCCCCTCTCTCCATAGGTTTCCCACAGGATCACAGCCTCCTCACAGGTATCCACCTGCTCCAGTGTGGGGCTCCTCCACAGGATGCAGGAGGATTTCTGCATCCCCATGGACTTCCACAGGCTGCAGGGGCTCAACTGCTTCACTGTGGTCTTCACCACCAGTGCCCGGACCACCTCTTCACTGACCTTGGTGTCTGCAGAGTTGTTCTTCTCACATTGGTGCCTTAAGGAGGCTGACCTGCAACAGAGACTAGACAGAGATAAGAGAATAAAGTAGGTATTTATTAAAAGGCCTTTAAGGATACACCTTGGGTGGTACAAGAGCCTGGCCAGGGCTACACCCAAGATGGACCCAAAATGTTCACAAAATGGATGACCAATCACAAGGTTTCACACTTTTATAAGATTTGGTCCATTTGCATACTACCTAGAGCTGACTAACACTTAATATGAGGCTCAGAGCTACACACCTAGGCAGCATAGGATCTGAAAAATATGAAAGCTAAAGCTTAAGGCATCAGCATTCTCTCACTCCACTCTTCTCTGGCTGAAAATTAAAATTGCAATACAACTTTTGTTTTGATTTCTTCCTACACATTATCACAGAGGCATTAACACGATTTCTAATTGGCCCAGCCTTGGCCAGCGGCACATCCATCTTTGGAGCCACCAGGGATTGGGTCTGTTGAACATTGTGGAGG
>JANEHK010000736.1:0-18827 GCA_025960845.1 Tachycineta bicolor | reverse complement strand
AAGAGAGCAAAAGAGAGAGCAAAAGAGGCCGACCCACCTTCGGAGCCCCCTGATAAGGGGTCTCGAGGTGGGCCGGAACAGGATCTGTGCCAATGGGCTTACAGATACCTGATACTTTAGGGGAGGGGTACAGGTGTGGGATGAACCATTGGGGGGTGAGACAGAACATTCCATTTGACCTGGGTCTGGTGACCTTCAGCTGGTCACCCAACTGTTTTCTTATACATCCAGTATCCAATACATCTCAAACATCAAAACTTACTTTCAATTCTATCTCACCCACAGGTCCCACATTCCCAGAATATAGGCAATCATATTTATAGGGTTTTTTGGCCTCATCCTCCCCAACAAGTTCCCTTTGACATCTGGCAGCTTTTTTCATCCCTCCTTTCGTCCACACAGTTTAGGCTTTGAGAATCAACATGGAAAAAAAGATTAAGAGATTTACTCCCGGAGCTTTGGCAAAATCCTGAAACAGCTGTTGATAATAATAATTTGCCAATTCAATTAGAACATCTATGTGGTGATGGTGAATGGGTTTCCGCCCTCAAGCAAGGTTTAGAAATTCCTTTAGCTGTTTTAGAGTGCATCAAAGGTGCTGCTTCCAAAGCATTCTTTTCAATCCAGCCCGATGGGTCCTTCCAACCTTACAGTAAAATAAAGCAGCTTCCATCAGAACCTTTTGTAACGTTTGTGGAGCGATTAACCCGAGCTATTGAGTTACAGGTTAAGAATGAAGGAGCCCAAGAACAGGTCCTGGAGGAGATGGCACTGACCAATGTGAACGAACATTGCAAGGCAGCCATCCTCAGCCTGCCCCTGGAACCAGTGCCAACCCTAGATGACATGCTCCACGTGTGTACTCAGAAAGTTCCCTTCATGACAGCTCACCTAAACCACAGTTCCAGAGATGCAGTCAGACCACCGCAAAGAGCTGCCGCAGCAGACACCATGCCACCTCTGCTGTGCTACAGCCACCACCCAAGAGAAGAACGTGTCTCCTGTGTGATCAGGCTGGACATTGGGCATCTCAATGCCCTTTAAAGAGACAATTTCTGGGCTTTTGGGACAATGGGGGTGGGAGGTCTCAAGACTTCAAAGGGAATTTTTCAAAAAACTAAAATGTCAGCGCTTACTTGCCCAGCGTGCCGACATAAATAGGGCAAATCCGAGGAGGGGGGAGTAAAAACTAGAAAATGCAAATGTTAAATTAAATAATCCCGTTATAACTAGTTCTACCTTTCAGCAGAAGTCACCAGGTATGACTCTTTCAGATCATGACCTAAGCAGACCCTGTCTAACCACACAATGTCTAAAAAAGCCTTTTAGGTTACAACTGACAGAATCCTTGCACCTAAGTGACACAGACTGGCATTTAGGTTCATTGGATCTACAAGTGCCAGGCTCCTGGCAACATGTTGGCAGTATGTCATCCTTGGGGACATCAAGTACACACTGAGAGAGATCAAGATCCTTCCGGGTCTCGTCCAATCGAACCCTAAACAACTAGTTCTCTGGCTGCGCTGTGTCCATCCACCCTTGTTTCTGCCTAAGGGGCAGATAATAGCTCAGGCAATGCCAGCACCTGACCCATTCCCTGAAAAAAACAGCACAAGGAACAAACACCTTGATGTTTGCCCCACACGAGTTCTTGGAAGGGACAAACTCATAATAGGGTGTGACGTCCATCACAGTAAGGAAGTAATAAACCTCAAAGGAGTTTTGGGCACAGGTACAAATATAACGATTGTACCGGAAAGGGTGTGGCCTTCACATTGGGAACTGCAAAATGTGGCTGGGCACATAGAAGGTATAGGGGGATGAAATGAGCAAAACAATCAAAAAGTGTTGTGCAAATTAAGGGGCCAAATGGACAATTAGCAACACTGCGTCCGTTTTTTTTGGATTATTCAGAGCCCTTGTGGGGGAGAGACCTGATGGCCCAGTGGAGGGTCACAACTGGCATTCCAGATGTCCCCCCAGTTTTTTGGGCTGTGGCCACTGAAGAGCGTCCTACCCAGAAACTCAATTGGAAAACTGATTCACCAGTCTGGGTAGAGCAGTGGCCACTCAGTAAAGAAAAATTGAAGGCGCTTCAGGAGCTAGTGGATGAACAGCTAGCTAAAGGCCACATTGTGGAAACCACGTCTCCATGGAATTCCCCAGTCTTTGTAATCAAAAAGGCAAGTGGCAGCTCCTCCACGATCTCCGTCAAATTAACAATGTCATTGAGGACATGGGTTCTCTCCAACCAGGGATGCCATCCCCAGCGATGCTCCCCCAAAATTGGAATTTGGCAATTACTGATATAAAAGATTGTTTTTTCCAGATTCCTCTGAACTCTGATGATGCCCCACGTTTCACCTTCTCGGTCCCTACCCTCAACCGATAAGTCCCGAGGAAAAGATACCACTGGAAATTTCTTCCCCAAGGGATGAAAAACTCGCCATCTATTTATCAGTGGTACCTCCCTTCCCTGCTGTCCCCAGTGCGTGCAGCTGTGGGAGAAGCCATCATCCTGCACTACATGGATGATGTGCTCGTGTGTGCCCCCAATGATGACCTACTGTCCCATGCACTTGACCTGACAATCGATTCTTTGGTTGCTGCAGGGTTTGAGCTTCAGGAGGAAAAGATTCAAAGGATGCCACCTTGGAAGAACCTGGATCTGGAGATTGGTAAGCGGACCTCTGTGCTACAAAAATTGGCTGTCAAAAATAGCATCAAGACCTTAGCAGGTGTCAAGCAGCTGTGTGGGTCCTTAAATTGGGTAAGACCTTGGCTAGGTCTGACTGCTGAGGACCTAGACCCCCTCTTCAATCTGTTAAAAGGGGGAGAGGAGCTAAGTTCTCCTAGCACCCTCACCCAAGAGGCACGAGCAGCCCTAGGAAAGGTACAGGACTGTATGGCCACCAGACAGGCCAACAGGTGCAAATCAGACTTGCCATTTAAATTCATCATTTGAGGCATATTGCCTCACCTACACAGGATGATTTTTCAGTGGGAAAGAGTGGAAAAATCCAAAAAGGACAAAGACTGTAAGGATCCCCTCTTAATCATAGAGCGGGTTTTCCTCAGTCACCACCGGTCCAAAAGAATGACCAGGCCACAGGAATTGGTAGCAGAATTGATCCGGAAAGCCAGGACCCAGATCAGGGAGTTGGCAGGATGTGATTTTGAGTGTATTCACATCCCAACTGAGATAAACTCGGGCCAAATCACAAAAGCAATGTTGGAGCACCTGATTCATGAAAATGAAGCTTTGCAGTTTGCTCTGGATAGTTACACAGGTCAAATCTCAATTCATCGGCCTGCTCCCAAATTATTTAGAGAACAAATTCAGTTCAAATTATCGTTAAAAAGTATTCAGAGCAGGAGGCCTTTAAAGGCTTTAACTGTTTTTACCGATTGTCATAGGTTAGTACAGTTTAGTTTTTTAGTTATAAAAGAATGTAAAATAATTCTCCAGGTCAGGACCTGGGAATTGCTTTGGAAGAGACAGAGACCTATCAAAAAGTTAGTTAGAATATTGACATCTATTGTAACCACTGAAATTGTTAGCTGCGACTTTGGGAAGTACCATATAAAACCCCGTAAATTTCCTGTAAGTTATTTTTCTTCTTCCTTTAGCCAGAGAAAAACAAGTAACATCGAGCTGAGCCTGCTGCTCACCCCTTGCCCGGCGGGAGCTGGCCTGAAGCCTGGACAGATTCCATCAGCTCCCGAGTGTGGGAGGAAGGAGAGGTTGCTGTTTTGCAACAGCTATTTTCTCCAAACTTCCCTAGAGCAGGGAGAGATCTCTGCTGGGCCCTGATAAAAGCTATAGGCACCATTTAGGCTGAAGCCAGCCTGATTTACACCGAAGGGTGGGCTGAGAAAGCATTTATAATCCTGCTTGTTTTTGTGATTCCGGACTGCCCGAGTGCACTGATCTCTGATGTTTCTGTGAGTTCTTCCTCTCTCATCAGCTCAGCCTTGAACATCTAACACCACAAGCTACAGAGAAGAGACAGACTCCGAGCAGATATAACTCTTTCTTAGCAACATGAAGCTTCCAGAGCTTGGCCCTTCTCTGAGAGAGTAAGAAAAGACAGAGTGAACATAAAGAACAACAGGATAAAGTCAGTAAAGCAAGAGTGAAAAGACTATTAAGACAGAAGGTTAAAAAGTTAGTTGTTCTATTCTTACTTGAGCTATAAAAATGAACTCTATATTTAAGTCATTCCTTTAAATCATAGGAAAAATATGCATTTGAGGAGCTGATTGTTTTAATTTGTGTGTAAATTTAAGCAAAAATGTTTGTGATAAACTAAGTAATATCCTATAAGATGCTTGAACAAAGATAAAAATGAGAAGCCCCCTGTGCCAGTGAAGAAGTAAGAAGATATCTCTGTACCTTAAAGTGAAGAATCCTTTGCTTTAGTTATTTATCTTTAAAAAGTAACACCCCAGTATGCAAAAGTCTAAGACCCATAACCCATCAGCAGCTTAAGAAACTCCTCCTGGGAGAGTCACAAAAGCAAGTTTCTCCAGGCGGTTGTTTTTGTGACAGTTTAAAACCCACAAGAAAACTGTTCTAAGTTGTCAGTGGGATCCATGACTCAAAAGGGTACTCTTGCCCTAATGAATTAATAAAAGACTGTTATCAGATAGTGAAACTGACTGAAAATTACCAGTTTTGTCTCTTTATGTTGTTTTGTAAGAAAGTAAACAGTTTGTAAGGAGAGGGAAAAGTGTGTTTTACAGTTTCATTCCATTTTAGTTTTTTCCAACTTTCTGTTTTTCTATTCTTTTAGTGTATGTTAATAAACTATTTGTTAATTTTAAGGTTGAGCCTGCTTTGTTTTTCTCCTAGTCTCTCTCTCACAAAAAGAGTAAGTACCAAAACCAAAATTTAGTGAATGTAAAACCACTACACAGATGCATCTGGAACATCTCATGAATCAGTAATAACATGGAAAAATCCTCAAACTCAGCAGTGGGAAAAAGATATTGTCGAGGTGGAAGGATCACCTCAGGTGGCTGCAGTTGTTAGAGCTTTTGAAAATTTTCCTGAACCATTCAATTTGGTCACAGATTCAGCCTATGTAGCAGGTGTAGTATCCAGAGCTGAAAAAGCTTTACTGAGTGAGGCCTCCAACACTGCACTTTTCAACTTGCTCTCAAAACTAGTAAATCTGATCTTCCACCGAGAGCAACAATTTTATGTGATGCACATCAGATCACACACCGATTTACCAGGGTTCATAGCCGAGGGCAACAGAAGGGTTGATGCTCTTGCTGTGCCTGTGGAGATGGCCCCACTCCCAAACATCTCTGGACAAGCCAAAATCAGCTATCAGCTTTTTCACCAGAATGCACCAGGCCTATTCCGCCAGTTCCACCTAACTCGTGAACAGGCTCAGGCAATTGTGTCAATGTGTCCCTCATGCCAGCAACACGCACTCCCAGCCCTAAGTGCAGGAGCAAACCCCAGGGGATTGAACAGCTGTGAGGTATGGCAGACAGACGTGACACACATCATGTCCTTTGGTAGGCAAAGGTATGTCCATGTATCTGTGGACACTTTTTCTGGAGCTGTCTATGCCTCTGCCCACACAGGGGAGAAGACTAGTGATGCCATGAAACACCTAATACAGCCTTTCTCCTTCCTGGGCATCCCCAAATTAATAAAAACTGATAATGGACCCACGTACACATCCAAGGAGTTCAGAAGCTTCCTGCAGCAATGGGGAGTAGAGCACAAAACAGGCATCCCCTACTCTCCGACAGGTCAGGCCATCGTTGAAAGGACCCACCAAAATCTCAAAATGGTTCTCAGCCAACAACATCAGTCTCTAAAATTAGAAACACCCCAAATCCAGTTGTCCAAAGCCTTGTTCACTCTGAACTTTTTAAATTGCATGTTTGAAAATCTTAACCCACCAATTGTGCGCCATTTCAGAGAGAACTGCCAACTGCAGCTGAAAGCAAAGCCACCAGTAATGGTAAAGGATCCAGCAACCTGGGAAATAGAGGGTCCTCATGATCTGATCACCTGGGGTTGTGGGTATGCCTGCATGTCCACTCCCTCAGGTCCCAAGTGGGTGCCAGCCGAGTGGGTGAAACCTTTCATCCCTAAAACTCCAAAACCACCTGCAGAGGCCACACAAGTGGCCAGTGCTGCCTGGAGGAGGAGAAAGCGCCGAACTTATAATTATTATTCCTTAACAGTGTTTTTCTAAATGGTTTGTTTGCACTAAAGGTCATTTTTCTTCTGCAACTTTAAAGGTACTCAAGGTCCGAACTCTAAACATCTAAACATCTCCCTCAAGCCGAGCCTTCCTCTTTCTTAATTTAATAAGAAAAGGGGAAATGTTGTAATGCAGTAATATTGTGTTTCATCGGATTTGTAATCACATGGTTTGTCCTTGTTCAGCTGTAACCCAACTCTGTTCCCCACCCACCTTATCCCTGATTGGGTAGTGTCTTGTCCCTGCCTCTGGCCCTGCCCCCTGGGGAAAAAGGCCTCTAGCTCACTCTGGCACCGGAAAGCCATCGGGGAAGATCTCCAGCCAATGCAGGGCAGGACTGGAGAATAAAGCAATATTTTCCTCTCGGACAAAGAGCAGGCTCTTTCTTTTTGCTATCAGTGGTCATCTAGTCTCGTGGAGGAATACCACAGTTTACTCATGTTTGGAAGTCCCAGGGCTGAAGCTGACATAAGGGCTTTCTTTAGTTGGTCGAAGGCTCGAGTTGCTTCTTTTGTCCACTGAAGATCTCTGCTCCCTTCCGTGATCAAGGCATACAGAGGTTTAATGAGCAACCCATAGTTATAAATCCACAGTCTGCACCACCCTGTCATGCCTAAAAAGGTTCTTAGTTCTTTCACTGTCTGATTGTCGCAATGTCCGTTCTCGTGCTGGCAGCGCGGCTGCAGGCCAGCTCAGTTTATGCACTGCGGCAACGTGGATAGGTCGGAGCAGCAAGTCAGGTGAGCCGTCTCCTCCCTGTGGGTTCTTATTTTCCCCACGCCAGCTACGAGCGGGATGATGTAGAACGCAACCGCGGCGGCCAAAGAAAGGTCGACTCCTCTAGGCAGGGTATTACGATGTTTATTGCAGGGAGAGGGAGCACAGAGCTTGGCACTCTCTGCCCCCTGCCCAGAAGAGCCCCGGGGGCACGTGTGCATGAGCTTAAAAACAGGGAAGGGAACCGGTGTGGCGACAACCGGTCAGCCAATTACAATAATGAGGGGTATAACTGGGGGTGTAAACTTAATAACTGGGGGCCAACCAAAAACGAGGAGAGGGGATTGCCAGGGTCCCAGCCTATCACTCGACCCCCTCCCTGGAGCTTTCTAGAATCTAGGGAAGGGTCTTGGGGTGACAGACAGGGCACCCAAGGAGAGAGAGAGGAGATTGGCAGTTAGGAATGAAAGGGGAAAAGGTGACGGACATATAACTGACTTTCTCTAACTTTGGGCAGACAGGTTACAACCAATACTAAAAACAGGGGGGGTACAAGGAACAAACCATTACAGAAAACTCAATATAAATTACAATAAATAAAACAAACGCACACCACCACATCTGATGTTTTGGGGTCTGACATATTGCTTCCTTGCGATCCTGCCCCAAAGTCCTTTGTCCAGCATTTACTGAGTAACCCAGGTAAATAACTGTTTGCCTCACCATTTGGGCTTTCTTCTGGGATACTCGATACCCCTGCAGGCCTAGAAAGTTTAGGAGGCTTACCGTCCAGTCCACGCATGTCTCCTGGGTCTGGGTGGCTATTAAGAGATCATCCACATACTGGAGTAACTGTCCTTCTCCTGGTGGAGGTTCCCAGGACTCTAAATCCTTGGCAAGCTGTTCCCCAAATAGAGTGGTGGAGTTCTTGTACCCCTGCAGAAACACATACCATGTGAGCTGAGTTTTTCTTCCAGTTTTAGGGCTTTCCCACTCGAATGCAAAAATTCTCTGCCTGGCTTCATGGAGAGGGAGGCAAAAGAAAGCATCCTTTAGATCTAGAACAGTAAACCAAGTTAGCTCAGGCGTTAAATGGGTTAACAAGGTGTAGGGATTGGCAACCACTGGATACAAGTCTTTAGTTACCTTGTTAACAGCCCTTAAATCTTGTAGTAATCTATATGACCCGTTAGGTTTCTTTACTGGCAGAATAGGAGTATTAAAATCAGATTGACACTCTCAGTAGTCCTAGCTGCAGAAAGTTCTCAATAACTGGGCTAACCCCTTCTACATCTTCTTTCTTTAGGGGGTATTGTTTAACCCTTACTGGCTGTCCTCCTTTAAGCCTGATTTGCACTGGTAATGAATTCTTGACTCCTCCTGGTATATTGGAGGCCCATACTCCTGGAAATACTTGATCCATTATTTTCCTAAAATTTTCCTTTTCACTTACCACTTCAATTTCTTTGGTTATTAGCATTAAGCTTAACAGTTCTACATATTGTTGATCCTTTACCTCCAAACTAATTTCCCCATTTTTGAATATTATTCTTGCTTCCAGCTGCTCTAGGAAATCTCTGCCCAAAAGTGCAGATGGAGCATTAGGCATGTATAAAAATCGATGGATGCCCCACTGTTTTCCCAATTTATACTTCAATGGCTTGCAAAAATAAGCTCTTTCAGATTGACCAGTTGCCCCCTTTACTATAACATAGTCATTGGTTACAGGTATTAGGGCCTTATTCGACACTGAAAATGTTGCCCCTATGTCTATCAAAAATTTCACTTTTTCTTTGTTCCCTAGTTTGACTATAACCAGAGGGTCCCCTAGGGTAGGGCCCTCTGGTCCCCCTCAGTCCTCCTTTAGATGAGAAACTACTTTTTCCTTTTCCCGATCACCTTTTCTATGTTCACCACCCTTTCTTAATTCTGGGCACTGTTTTTTCCAGTGACCAAATTTCTTGCAAAATGCACATTGATCTTTTCCTAGTCAGGGTGGTCCTTGTTTTGGGGGACCTTGCCCACGTTTCCCCTTTTCTCCTTCTTTTACTTCTGCTACCAAATTTTTTCACCCCTTGTTTATACCCTTCTTCCCAGTTACTAAAAACTCTCTTTGCCTCATCTAGTAAAGTTTCTAAATTCTGGCTGTTTGGACCCCGGATCTTCTGGAGTTTCCAAGTGATGTCTCCTGTGGATTGTCCTAAAAATAAATTTATTAATTGCTGCATTCCTTCAGATCCAGGATCCAGGGTGGTGTGTTGGTGCATTGCGTCTCGCAGGTGATCTAGAAATGCAGAAGGTGTTTGAGAGGGGCCCTGTTTGATAGCATATAAGGCTGACCAGTTTATGGTTTTGGGGATTGCTCTTTCTAGGCCTTTTACTATCAGTTCCTGGTATCTCTTTAACTGTCCTAACTCCTCACCATCATTAGGATCCTAACCTGGGTCTTGAAGGGGAAATACATCTTTACCATCCTACTGTGTTGTCCTACAATCATCCTCAGCCAGATCCCCAGCCACTTTCAAAACTAATTGCTTCTCAGTTTCTGTTAAGGCATCAAGTAGCAGTTGCAGATCTGCCCAATCAGGTGAATGCTGCTTAATCATATCTCAGCACCAAAAATTTCTCGGCTATTTCTGCTAGCTCTGGGCATAAGTTTTGGGCTCTCTGCTTTCTGCACACAATCAAAGCCTTTTCTCAGAGAGACCCAACTCCAAACACCAACTGTTTTAGGCTTGCAAAGAAAATAGCCAAGGGTCCCTCACGACCCCAGACACACTCCACCAGAAGTTTCAACAAGTTCTCACCGAAATATCCTACGGATTTCGGCCGGGACACCAAACACAAATCCCTCCGTGAGAAGGAGGTGGGGAGGTAACCTTGATCCCACGCTGCTTCTCCACTCCTCTGTGGTTAGGGACTAGACTACCAGGACTTTAAAATATTGCTACACACTCTAGCAACTGCAAGCCTCACAAACAATCAAAAACATATATTTTTAACTAAAACACTCACTCGCCAGTAAAAAAAAAAATCTTAGGGTTTTACAGGGAGTTTAGAGACGCGGCCCGAGGCTGCAGAGCCTGGATTCCCCTGCGGTTACCAGGGAAACAAATCACTACCCCCAACGATTGCTGGGGCTGGCTCCGGTTTCAAACCTCCTTACGCCGCTTGCCCCTTTTAACTACAAAGATAAACCATTTTAACCTACACAAATGCTTTTTTCACCTACCAAAACGTCAGCAAAATCTTGTTGCCAAAAGCACACGCTGTTCAAGCTCACACACAGTCTAATTCCCCTCCAGCACACAATCTGGATACAATACAAACACTTTAAATCCTTCCGCTCTCTCAAAGAGAGGTATCCCTCCGCTGATCAGGAGGGGAATTCAAAAGGCTTTTACAACTTAAAGCTTGCAAAACTCCTGAAAACACTTACACAGGTTACTAACACACTCCAAAAACACACAAATCAAAACGCTTACAATACAAACTCTCATAGACCACGATACATACGGTGCACCAATAATTCCTCCACAGCCCAAACACACAAACACCCCAAACCACGAGACCACAAAACACGGATCCGTTCACACTACACACACACACGGTGCGCGCGAGGCCGCAATCGGGATTTTCTGCGACCAACAACGGGACTCTTCGTGTCCCAAAACGGGCTAGCCACTCGGATTATGGATTGTCAAGGTATCTTTAAACCACAAACTGAAACCGGAGCCACTACTGCTCCTAATACACAACAACACCGGTTATTTCACTGCCGCTGCTGCCCCCTCACGGGACACGGACTACCAAGGCGTCTTTAAACTGCAAGCTCACACAAAAAAAAAACCCGTTACCTCAGTCCCCACTACGGGACACGGACTACCAAGGCACCTTTAAACTGCGAGCTGACACAACAAAGATCGGTTGCCACTGTCCCCACTACAGGACACGGATTACCAAACCACTGACACCTGGCTCCACAGAGCTGTCAGAACTTTTACAAACAAACCCAAGAGGCGTATGTTGTGCATGAGACGTCTCTCAGTGTCTTACCAACCACCTATACCAAGGTACCTCTTTTCAAGTATAAGCATACCTTTTGTCTGTAGTTCCAGCAGGTTCTGGTCTTTCCCCGGGTAATCAGCGGGACCGCAGGAGCCCTCTTCCCAGAAAATTCCGGGTAGGTGCCCAGAGGGGTCCTGGACCCTGCTGGCCCCACGGCCAGAGAGAGCAGTCCTCCTGTCTGGCTCGCCAAAATTACTTATTAAAGAAATATGGGTACTGATCTAGTATCGATACCCAACTGTGACGGACAAAAACTCTCTAACAGTTTTAAGTTAGAAAGTGTATGCTTAGTATGGCCGGGCTGCACTCAGGATATTTCCCTAATACGCACTGTGAAATTCACAGGTAATTACAAAGCCTTTTATTTTCAGAAGTGTTGAATACCCAAATACAAATACATATTCATACCCCTGTCACCTCCCATTCCTCGCTTCGCATGCTAATTGGCAAAAAAGGCCACTAAGCATGCGTAGTTTGCTTCTTAAAATGAGTCGGGGGTCTATTCTGGGGAGGGGTCACCCAAAATGAGGAAGTAAGATGAGTCTTCCTCGTCCTGACCTTTCTACCTTTTCAATGCATTCGTGACAAATTAATCCTCGGTAGAACTTATAGTTTCCTGTATTGAATGGGTTCTTTAAGCAGGAAGTCTGCAGCTATCTTATGTCCTATTTACCACATTTTTTTTTTCATTACAAGCACAGCTACATAAACATAAAGCTGACAAGCAATGAGTTACTAAATCTGGGATAGCTTATGTAAGTTCCAGCTTCTGTTAACTGCGAACAATGCTTACCTATCTACTTCAGCTAATTCAGCAACTTATTATCTTAACTTTCCTAAAGTCCCTAATTCTTCAATTTTAATGTCTCAACCAACTGCCCTGCAGCATCCAGGGCCCTGCCCCGCTCCCACCCCGGCCACAGTGCGAGGGACATGGCAGCACTGCCAGCCCCGTGCCTTCGCCACTGGCCTCAGTCTGGGGTACAAGAAGTCAGGGGTGTGTGGCTGTTTCTGGGTAATGGTGTTTAGAATTAAGAATTTCCTTTTAAAATCTATTCCAGCGTGGAAGGTACTGCTCAAGTGATGTGGCAGCCCATGCTAAAGGACAGGTTGCATCCAGTGGGGTTCTTCATGTTCCTGTGGTTATTGTAAAGTATCTTACACACACAAAAAAGACATCAAATCCCTCACATTTTTAATTGTTATAGTTATGGTTACACGTTATTGAAGGAAATTCATATCCATCTCGTATCTCCCACTTGCTTCTGGTACTCCAGCTATTACCTCATATATATTTTATTATCTATTCTGATGTCAGGTTCACAAAAATGGGAAATATGTACAGTTTTAAGCACAAGAAGCTACAATTTTACATCTACAAGCTAAGATGAAAGCAAGATGTTTGTTCTGCTCTTGACAAAAAACAAGGAAGTATTTCTGAAATGTTTTCCAGACAAGCTTTCCCGTTTCATATTAGTTTTTCTACCAATAAAATATTATCTTTTAAAAAACCCATTGAATTAAAAAGAATTGAATTAAGTAATCTATATTTGCTTAATTAATTTTCCAATAGTAATGGAAATAAAACTGTTTTGAGGAGGACATGCCCCAGTTTGATATTACTTATGATACTTATCTGAATCTTTGAAGCAGTCATGAGTTTTAAGTGTTTGAAAAAGCAATAAACCAAAATTTATTGAGGATGATGGTATGCCATATAAATTCCCTGGCTCAAGGAATTTCAAAATTTATTAAAATAAATGGTGTACTTTCTAATCTGTTTAAGACAAACTGAGTTAAATCCAGGAGATTAAAATTCTTCAAGGAATATTTCTTCAGTTGTGTTTGTGCAGCCCCTTTCCAGCTGCTTGAGAAACACCCTGGGAATTCCTGTTGGCTCCAGTGTGTAACCTGATTCATGGCAAAGAACTGCAGGAGGGAGAAACCACAGCTTATCAGAAAAGAGGAAAAAATGCAGGTGGAGAATGGGAGAAGGTGGGTCACTTGAACTTTGAGCTCCCCTGTCACATTCCTGGCTGGCTGCCAGCTCTCCTCTCCTTGGAGACTTGGAATCAGCTCCACAGAGGTGAGATTCACCTGGAGCGAGCTGCACATTGTCCTCCTGCCTCCTAAAAACACTGCTATCATGATTACTCTCAAAAGTGCACTCTAGGAGGCATTTTATCTTAATGAAATGAGATTTATTAAGTTAAGAGCAATACACAAATCAGGTATCATTGACACAACTTGGTTTTCTTGACTCAAATTTTCTACTTTATTGGTGGGAAAATGTGATGTTTTCTATTCCCACACTACTCCTGTAAAATTCATGGTGTTGTTTTTGTTTTCACTGTTAAACACTTGGGAAGCTATGAAATATCCTTCTCAATGTAGACCAAAACCTAAAGCAAAATGACCAAGTTTTAGGTACTCCCAAAAGGGAAACCCAAGGGATTTGCCATCCCAGAGTCATCCCGAGATTTCACATTAAAACACTGCCAGTGATGGCAAAGATCCCCTTGCTTTTTCCTTAGAGCACAGGCAAGGATGGAGCCTTCTGAGTGCTGGCAAATTCAGCTGTTTTAAAAAAGAAACTGTAGGAGAATCTCACAATGAATGATACTGCAGTGTGGGGAGACAGAGATAGTGCTAAAGGCAATCTTGCCCCCCATATATTGCAGCTGTGTTAATTATCTAAGAGTGGGAACAGCCTTGTCCTCACAGCTATGGGTGTGATAAAAGAGTGAATTAGCTGGGAGAGGAGTCAGTTGGAGTTTGTTGGCTGTGCTGTGAGAGGGAAGGGACAGGAGGTTGTGTGAGGGATACAAAGGGTAAGGCAGCCATCCTAGAGACAGGAAGCAGTGAGCTGGAAATGCAGAAGAAAGAGAGAAAGAGCCAGAGCTGTGGAGCTGCTCATGGGACTGCAACATAGAAAAGGTATGAAAGACTTTTAGATAACAAGGTACTGATGCTTGAAGCCCTCTTAAGTTTTTAAAGAAGCACTCGAGTGCTGTGGCCATCTTGACAACGACACTGCAGTATCAACTGCAAATTCCCTCTTGTCCAAAGGGTCAGGAAGAACATGCTCCCATGTGCTCTACAGCTACTTTGTAATCATGGAGAGAAATTAATCCAGAATCCACCTGTGAGTAATGTGAGGCTGTGCCAGGGTCTGCTCTCGGATCGTGCTTGTGCCAGAGGAGATGATCTGGATCTGGGTGAAATGGAGAAGGTGTGATGGGCAAGGGACATTAGCTTAGCACTCTCAACAGGAAATCAGAAATCCATCCTTCATTCCCAGTCCCAGCCTGGCAGTAACTGGAGCCAAAGCACAAACTGTGACTCAGAGTGTGTCTCCTGGCTTTGACTGTGTCCTGCTGCATCCCATGCTATGGGAGGTGGAAACTGCTCCCCTGCTCCAAAGACTTCTTGGGAGCAGGTGGGGAAGTCCAAGAGATCTTCCTCATGTGGAAACTCTGCAAGGCTGGGTTTCCTTGATTTACAAGTAATTGTGGCAGGCACATGGCAGAGAAGGTCACTCACGGCACAGAGCGGGACCTCTGTGAGTGCTGTTTTTCACCTGTGCAGTGGAACCAATGAGTGACATTACAGTGCAGCTACCTTAAAACTGCCCATCCCGGCTCAGCACCCCCAGACCCGTTGGTCCCGGCTCAGCCTCCCAGACCCGGCTCAGCCCTCCAGGCCCCGGCCCTGTGCTGGCTGCCAGGGCCTGGCCTGCTCCCCTTGGCCCGAGAGGAGGAGGTGGAGGAAGAAAGGGAGGAGGAGAGAATTGCCTGGGGCTCTGTGACACATTGGAGGCCCGGGGACGTCCATATTGGTGCCTTGGGGGGTGGAGGTCAGCAGTGCTTTCAAAGAACCATGGAATCATTTAGGTCTGAAAAGCCTTCTGAGACTATGGATCCAACTGTTCACACAGCACTGCCAAGGCCACCACTAACACATTTCCCTGAGTGTCACATCTATACAATTTTGAACCCTTTCAGGGATGGTGACTCCACTGCTTCCCTGTTTTGAAGACAGTCTCCCATCCAGAGTGGGGCTGGCCACACACAACTCCTCACTTGGTGTCTAATCCCTGCTTTTCTGTGTGCTCCAGACTGACCATCCATCTTCCCAGTCCAGAGCCAGCAGCCAGTCTGGGCTCTGGCAAGTCCTGTGCCTGCTCCTGAAGGGCACTGAGTTACCCTGGAGTACCCAAAGGAAATACACGGAAGGGAAAAGTACAGCTGCAGGACTACAGATACATCCAAGGAGTAACAGCTTCCCCACTGACCAAGAGTAGATCTAGATTGGGTGCTATGAAGAAATTGTGTCCTATAAAGATTGTGAGGCCCTGGCACAGGATCCCAGAGAAGCTGTGGCTGCCCCATCCCTGGAAGTGTCCAAGGCCGGATTGAACAGGACTTGGAGCAACCTGGGATAGTGGAAGGTGTTGTTGCTGTGGCAGGAGGTGGAATGAGATCACTTTAAGGTCCCTTCCTGGGATTCTGTGATTCTATGAAGTGAAACATAAAGATAATGGTGTAAAAAACATAGTCTGACACGTGACTTACAAAAAATTCAAACCCATGATAAGTAATTTTTCAATCTTGGCAGAAGCAGGAGGCCTGAAAGATGATTTCTAATACCAGTTCGCCATGGAGGGCTAACAGGAACATGCAGAAAAGACATAATTGGGACAGAAAACCGCAATGAGTTTTTTGCATGTGTTTGAGGAGTAGGAGGAGGGTGGGGTGTTCCCAGACAAGAACTCATGAGCTTGCCTGAGGATCTGTCTCATGCCGAAGCATCGGGTTGGGGTAGAATCAATGGACACAGTGAATAATAACAACCTAACCATTGCCAGATGGTCCTCCCTGCACCCCTGGAGTGGGTAAAATTGCTTCCACACAGCCTCAGGACATGGCTGGTGCTCCCAGCTTTTACAATCCATTCCCAGGGAGACTCAGCAAGCAACTGACGGTTGTGACCGAGAAAGCTCAGCAAAGTTTCACAAACCTTCCTACCTTTAGCACTGATTTTTAACTTATTTTACTAGAAGTCTTCCTAGAAGCTATTTGAAGATTCCCAGAGAATTTGGGGGTGAGCAAGTCTGTGAGCAGACCCTTTGACCAAAGCTGACTCAGTCCTAGAAGACCCCAAGGCCTCTGCAAAGTCAAGACTGTGAATGCAAGGGGCCATCTCCAAGAATGTAAAACGCCCCCCAACACTTTATGGCAGGCAGCAGATACTGATTTGCAGCCCCATTTCCTTCCTTCCAGCTGGCTCTGAGCTCACAGCCAGTGGGAACTTCAGGTTTCTCATGGAATGGGCTTGAGAAAGGTAGGATTTAGTGTTCAAAGCACAAATTGTGTTCTGTCCAGCCCAGTCCTAGGTCAGAGGGAGCCAGGGCCAGACAAGGCTGTTGACAGATTTCAGGGTTGTCTTCTGCCTTTCAGGGCAGCCACCCGTGAAGGCCCAGTTCAGCAAAGAGTCCTAAAAAAGCATTAGCTGTAGGGGTTCTTTTGAAAGAACAGGTGTCCCATCGATGACAAAAGGAAAGAGTCCAGGGGGGATCAGGGCTTTATTTTTGACCTGCCCCTCCAGCTCCTTCCCCTCCCTGTCCCAATGCAAAGAGGCCGCTCCTCCTCTTCTCAGGGCTTTTACCCAGGAGGCAAGGGCTAGAGGCAGGGACAAGCCACTACCCAATTAGGGACAAGGTGGGAGTGGAACAGAGTTGGGTTACATTCCAGTGTGGGAGGATGGGCATGGCCAAGCAGGGACAAACCACATGATACAGTTTCCAGGGAACAGAAGAAACATTACAAAACCCAATATAAAAATGAAATACAATATAAACCCAATTAATGCACTACAACACCTCCCTCTTTTTTATTAAATTGAGAAGGAGGAAGGCTCAGTCTGTGGATGCTCAGAGTTCAGATCTTGAGTACCTTTAAAGTTGAAGAAGAAAAAATGGCATCTAGTGCAAATAAACTGCTCAGAAAAATACTGTTAAGGGAAAAGGATAATTAGAAAGGGAGGGTTCAGTGCTTTCTCCTCCTCCAGGCAGCACTGGCCACTTGTGGGGCCTCTGCAGGTGTCTTTGCAGTTTTAGGGATGAAAGGTTTCACCCACTCGGCTGGCACCCACTTGAGACCTTGTCATGGGTTAGTACAGTTTAGTTTTTAGTTATAAAAGAATGTAAAATAATTCTTCAGGTCAGGACCTGGGAATTGCTTTAGAAGAGACAGAGACCTATCAAAGAGTTAGTTAGAATATTGACATCTATTCTGACCACTGAAATTGTTAGCTGCGACTTTGGGAAGTACCATATAAAACCCCTTGATTTCCTGTAAGTAGGGTTTTCTCCTTCTTCCTTTGGCCAGAGAGAGACAGGTAACATCGAGCTGGGCCTGCTGCTCCCCCCTTTTTGGGGGGGGGAAGCTGGCCTGAGGCCTGGCCGGATTCCATCGGCTCCCGGGTGAAGGGAGGGGGAAGGAGAAGTTGCTGTCTTGTCGCAGCTGCTTTCTTCAAGTTTCCTTAGAGCAGAGAGGGATCTCTGCTGGGCCCTGATGGGAGCTATGAGCACTGTTTGGGCTGAGGCCACCCCAATTTGCATTGAGGGGTGGGCTGAGAATGCATTTATGATCTTGCTTGAGTTTTTTCCTAGACTGCCCGGGTGCTCCAATTTCTAATGTTTCTGCGTGAGATTTTTCTTATCAGCTTGGCCTTGAACAACTAACACTACGAGCTACAGGGAGTGAAAGACAAAAACTCTGAGCAGATTTAACTCTTTCTTAGCAACATGAAGCTTCCAGAGCTTAGCCCTTCTCTGAGAGAGTAAAGAGACAGAGTGAACATAAAGAACAACAGCATGAAGTCAGTAGCAAGAGTGAAAAGACTATTGGGACAGAGGGTTGAAGAGTTGGTTGTTCTATTCTTACTTGAGCCATGGAAATGAACTCTATATTTAAGTCATTCCTGTAAATCATAGGAAAGATATGCATTTGGGGAGATGATTGTTTTGCGTGTAAATTTGAGCAAAGGTGTTTGTGATGGACTAAGTAATATCCTATAAGATGCTTGAACAAAGATAAAGATGAGAAGCCCTCTGTGCCAGTGAAGAAGTGAGAAGATATCTCTGTACCTTGAAGTGAAGAATCCTTTGCTTTAGAGTTATTTATCTTTAAAAAGTGACACCCCAGTATGCAAAAGTCTAAGACCCATGACCCATAAGCAGCTTGGGAAACTGCTTCTGGGAGGGTCACAAAGGCAGGTTTCTCTGGGCGGTTGTTTTTGTGACAGTTTAAAACCCACAAGAGAACTGTTCTAAGTTGTCAGTAGGATCCATGACTCGAAAGGATACTCTTCCTCTAATGAATTGATGAAAGACTATTATCAGATAGTGAAACAGACTGAAAATTACAAGTTTTGTCTCTTTATGTTGTTGTGTAAAAAAGTAAACAGTTTGTAAAGAGAGAGAATGTAGAAATTGTTTTTTCCTCCGTTGCTGCTGTGGACTCCAGGACCGTGTATATAAACGTAGACGAGAGATCTCTGCAGTTAGGTTTTAGAAGATTGGGTTTATTGTAAGGGATGTAAGGCCTTGCTTTGAGCTGCCAGGCTACAGCTCGTGGCAAGGCCAAGGAGGTGGGGGAAGGGAAAGGTAGGGAATGGAGGGGAGCAAATAGAGAGAGAGAGAGAGAGAAAGCGGAAGAGCAAAAGAGGTAAAGAGAGAGCAAAAAGAGGTAAAAGGGGTAAAGAGGCCGACCCACCTTCGGAGCCCCCTGATAAGGGGTCTCGAGG
>JANEHK010000734.1:3245-18841 GCA_025960845.1 Tachycineta bicolor | reverse complement strand
GGATCTGGGCTGCTGGACCTTCTGAAGAGGAGGCCCAGGGCTCATCCTGCAACTTCTGCAAGGGTGGTTTCAGAGAATCACAGAATCAGAAAGGTTGGAGAAGACCTTGGATATCATCAAGTCCAACCTTTGTCCTGCCACTGCCTTGTCTTCCCTGAGCCTCCTCTTCTCCAGGATAAACAATTCCAGCTCCCTCAGCCATTCCTCACAGGACTTGTGCTCCAGACCCCTCACCAGCCTTGTTGCCCTTTTCTGGACACGCTCCAGTCCCTCCATGTCCTTTCTTAATCGGTGGCCCAGAACTGGACACAGCACTCAAGGTGCTGCCCAACCAGTGCTGAGCACAGGGGAAGAATCACTGCCCTGGTCCTATGTCCACCCTGTTCCTGATCCAGGCCAGGTGCCATTGGCCATGTGGGCACACTGCTGACTCCTGTCCAGCCTGCTGTCCATCAGTCCCCACAGCTCCCTTTCTGCCTGGCCGCTGTCCAGCCACTCTGTCCCCAGCCTGTGGCGCTGCAGGGGTTGTTGTGTCCCAAGTGCAGGACCTGGCACTTGGACTTGTTAAATCTCACATTGCTGGATTTGGTCCCTGGATGCAGCCTGTTCAGGTCCTGTGCACAGCCCTCCTACCCTCCAGCAGAGCAACACCCCCAGCCAACTTGGGGTCACCACAGTTCCGTGAGGCCCTTGAGTGTCATAATCGTTTCCATGATTGCATGAGGCTTCCCAGTGTCTCCATATTCCTTTGGTTCCACAGGATCCCTTGGTGTCACAAAGTCCCTTGGATCCTTGGACCCTGCAGTGTCACAGAGGCCTCTGTGGTTCCACCAGGACCCAGACTGTCACCATCGAATCCTTGCTTGCATTTAGCCCCACAGGGTCACAGTGTCCCCTTGGCTCTATGGTGCCATGTCGTACACAGTGTCATTCTGGTCCTCTTAGTGCCACCAGGCCCTGCAGTGTCACAATGGCCCCTTGCTTCCCCAGGGCCCTGCAGTGTCACCATCATCAGAGAATCAACCAGGCTGGAAAAGACCTTGGAGAGCATCAAGTCCAACCTGTGACCCAACAGCACCTTGTCACCCAGAGATGTGGCATTGAGTGCCACATCCAGTCTTTCCTTAGACACCTCCAGGGATGATGACTAACCCACCTCCTGGGGCAGCCCATTCCAATGCCCAACCACTCTTTTGGTCAAGAATATTTCCACAGGTCCAGCATAAACAATCTCTGGAACAGCTTAAGGCTAAGTCCTCTTGTCCTGTCACTGTTGCCTGGGAGAAGAGCCCAATCCTCACCAGCTGCACCCTCCTGTCATGGAGTTGTAGAGAGTGATGAGGTCTTCCCTGAGCTCCTCTTCTCCAGGATAAACAACCCCAGCTCTCTCAGCCACTCCTTACAGAACTTGTGCTCCAGACCCCTCACCAGCCTTGTTGCCCTCTTCTGGACACACTCCAGCCCCTCAATGTTCTTCCTAAATTGGGGAGCCCTGAACTGGTTACAGCACTTGAGGTGCAGCCTCATCAGTGCCCAGTACAGGGGAAGAATCACTGCTCTGGTCGTGCTGGCCACACCATTCCTAATCTATAGAAGTCCCAAGGGTAGGATGAGGGAAATAGTGGGGATGGGGTGGGGACAAAGTGTTACTGGTTGTCAGCCATGAAGGGTATTGATTTTCATATATATTCCGACTGCACTAGAAGGTGCTCAGGATCAATATCAACAGGGGACTGCTGATATCAATCTATAAACAGGAAAAGAAAACAGGGAAAAACCTTCTCTCTGCATTGTTTTCTATATAGTATATTCACTTTGACTATACTTCTGAAATCTATCTAATTAACCATTGAAGAACTAATAACTTGAGTTAATCCCATGGGCTTGTATTTTTTGTGTTTTGAGTAAATATGTATGAATCTTTGTCACAGAATTCCTGAACTGAAGGGCTCAAGAAAGAAGAGGGCTCTGGAAAAGTAAAATTCAACGGCAATCTCCCAATGTCTGAGGATCCATCCTCATCAGAGCAGCAATGAACAGAAATGGGCACAGCTTTCTGGCTGCCCCAGCTTTGGGATGGGCCCTGGGCCTGGAGCAGGAGCAGCTCTGGAGGGCCCCAAGGCCGGGACTGTTGTGCTGGCCTGGGCAGATGGGATGGCAGCAGGGGCTGCAGAGCTCTCAGCACATCAGGGAGAGGGGAGCAGGGCACACAGGGAGCCTCCTTTTCCCTTGGCCCAGCACCTTGCCCATGGCTGGGGCTGAGTCCTGTCTGAGCTGCAGCTGCTGCTGTGCCCTTCCGAGGGGCTGAGGCCGTGGGGCCCTGCCCAGAGCAGCCTGCCCTGAGCAGAGCTGTGGGGCCAGAGCCGGCTGGGCTGTGCTGGGGAGAGGCCCTTGGTGCTGCCGAGAGCTCAGGGCAGCTGGCAGAGCTTGGAGGGAGCTGGGCTGGGCTGAGAGAGCCTGCCACAGAAACCATCAGTGTCCATCTCAGCCTGTGTGAGCGTGCAGGGGCAGGACTCAGCCCAGGCCTTGTGGGGCAGGGCCAGCGCCTGTGGAAGGCATTGAAAACAGGCAAGTGGCCCAGAGAGGAGGCTGCTCTGTGCCCTTGGTGGCATGGACAGAGCAGGAACACGGCCCAGGACATTTGTCAGCGCCAGCCTCTGTCCCCAGCCATTGCCAGCCCTGGCTGCTCAGCCCAGGTTTGCGGGGCAGTTTGGCTGTGGCCCAGCTCCATTCTCCTGTGGGGCTCAGGGCCTGTTCCCGGCCATGGCCAGCCCTGCCCGGCCTCTCTGCTGGCCCAGAGCCCGGCAGAGCCCGGGGCAGGGCTGTCTGTGCAGCCCCACAGGTGCCACGGGCTGTGCAGGAGCTGGCAGAGGCTGCCCAGCAGGGAGGCCATGGGGCACAGAGCCTTAAGGCTGCTGTGGGCACCGCGGCACAGGGGCCGTTCCCACCGCAATGCTCCTGTCCTGCCCTGGGCTGCACAGGGGCTGTGGCACCATGACTGGGCCAGCGCGGCACAAAGGGGCCACGCAGCCGCTGCCAGGGTGTAAGAGTCTGTCTGAAGTTCCCCTCATTTGCCTCACAATCGTCATAAGGACCCCGAGGACCCCACTGCAGTTCTGGCCTGCTCGAGGTGGATGCTTGCCAATTGTCTGCAGGTGCATTTTCCTGTGTCACCACGCCACGGTACACGGGCTGTGAGCAGTGTAATGGCAGTTCTGTACCTGAAGATTACATCTGCTTCACGGTCCCTGCTTCACGACAATAGCCTATGAATTTCCTCACCCCTTGGCCAAGGGAACTTTCTGAGGTAACTTTGGGGGTCCCCCACAGAAAATCCTTCATCTGCTTCGCAACCATCGTGACAGACAGAGATCAAAACCCCCTTCAAAGGACTGAGATTGAGACCCCTATATGAAGCCCCTCTCAAGGACTGAGACATCAGACCCTGACAACCCCAATATAGGGGACTGGGGCTGACTCAACCAAAGCAAGATGTTTGCCTGGAGGCGTGATTGTTGGACCAAGAAGACAATGGCTCTCACTTCTTGCTAAGAACATGGACTACCTGTTCCCCCTTGGTGGCTTCAATAGATTTACCTGTTCCCCCCGTGATGGAGGACTATAATAAAAACCCCTGAGTTAACCAGAGATTCGGAGGGAGACTCTCCCCGACGTGACAGGCGGACCCATCGACTGGACCACAAGGACTTTGTCTCCACGTTTGGTAGCTATATCCCCCCTTTCCTCTATCTCTTTCTCTATCTCTTTCTCTATCTCTTTCTCTATCTCTTTCTCTCGCTCTTAATCCCTCTATCACATTTGCTATGGCCAATCAATAAAAAGTGCATTTGTTTTAATGCTGAAATCCCCTCTGTTTTGTGTTTTGCACTCTGAGATCAGTAAATGAACCATCACGACCCCTGCTTGTACGAGCGGATCGTGACATTAAATTGGCGTCACGGACAAGATTCTGATAGACGGAGGGGTTTGCAGGTTTGTGTGTAGTCTGTAATAGGGAAAGGACGTTTCGCTCCAGCTGCACCTAGCCTGTCATTCCCAAAAGGGTTGTGAGACATGAACTTTAGAGAATTAAGGATTTTTAGAGGGGTTAAAATTTTAGTTAGAGACAAGCTTTGCTGAAATTAACTAAAGCAGATAGGTAGGCTTTGCTGAAATTAAAAGTTAGTAATTAACTAAGAGAAATTGAGTTTGGGATCACTCTTCCATATTAGAATAACTGATTACTTGTCAACTTTGTTTAGTTAGCTGGGTTTGTGATGGAGAATATTGAAACTGATGAATAGCTTTTAGGAACATAAGACAATTGTAGGCCTCCTATGCCCAGAAACTCATTGAACGGTCATGAAGACATGAAGTGGGAGTCCTACCAAGGGTTCATTTATCACATTTGCATTGAAAAGGTAGAAAGGTCAGAGCAAGGAAGACTTCTTTACTTCCACATTTTGGTGACCCCTCCCCATGAAAAGGACCACCGACACATTTCAAGGAACAAACTATGCATGCTTAATAGCTTTTGAGCTAATTACCATACGAAGCGGGGAATGGGATGTACCAGAGATATGAATATGCATTTGTATTTTGGGTATTCAATGCTTTTGTAAATAAAAGGACTCTGTAATCACCTGTAAATTGCGGTGTGTATTTGGGAGCTATCCCGCACGCTGTCCGGCGCCGTAATAAACATACACTTTCTAACTTTAAACTGTTAGAGAGTTTTTGACCGTCACAATTGGGTATCGATACTAGATCAATACCCTGTTTTCTTTAATAAGTCAGTTGAACAGAGCTAGAAAGCAAGGGGGGGCGACTCGAATTTCCCACAAACTGCACATGCCTAGGTGATAAGCACCCCCATACTCAATTGAAGGTTCTGTCTTCAGAATTTCACAAAAGATCTCTTAGTGCAAAAAGGAGAAACTGTTTTTGTGTTTGTGTGTCTCTGGACTGTCTGGGAAGGAAGGAACAACCTAAAGAAACTAAGCAGGGCCTCTCAGGCAGATTTTGTCTCTTCACCCACCCAGGGAAGCGAAGGGAGACACAGCCGAACTGTGTGTGTGTGTAACTAAGTGGTACCTCCCTGTTGTGGTTCTGATCCCTTCACTGATGACTGAAAATCTTAGTACAAAATACAAAGCTGCATTTTATGCATTACTTGCTAAACACAATGCCAAGCCTTCTCTGGGAGGAGAAGAGTGGGCACAAAGTAATTGGTTTAATTTGGAAAATATTATTGATAGAGTATGTTCTTTACAACATGAAACAAAATTTAAACTGGGCAAAAACAAAACTATCCTCTGCTCAGTTTTGGGAGTTTGTCTTTCAGCAGCTGTAGAAAGTCACTTTAAGCGAAGAAGTGAGGAAAAATCTATAATAGACTCCCTTCAAAACCTAGTTGAAATTTTGCAAAAACAATGAAATGAAGAAAGGAATGAGATCTATGCATTGAGAGCCGCCCTTAGAGAGGAAGGGTTAAAAACTCCTATAATGTTGATTCCTCTGTGGAAACAGAGGAGAAGGAAACTCCTCACATTAAACCAAGTTATCCCCATAAGGAACTTGAAGCAGTCAAAAACTTCGGGGAAATCTGCTGTCCTCACTTGAGACCCTTGGTTAGAACAGAATACAATTACATAAATGATGAAGGTTTTGAACCACATATCACAACCAAACATATACCATACAGCACTACTGAATTGGCTAAGCTAAAAAAGGAATACAGCCGCCTCCCACAAGAATCAGAGACAGAGTCTGTCTTTCGAGTGTCCCTCACTGGTGAAGATCAAATTAAATTAACTGAACACGAGGCTAATGGATACTGGGGACATGGAGTTTTCTTAACAACAGGTGATAAGCGTGACGCTTGGTCCCTAACACAGCGCGCGGCTTTTTGGGCCGGGGGAATAAATCCTCTGGAAAGGGGAGACCCCTTAGCCATAGCTCCTACCCCTGACCAACTCCTAGAAAGCATTCAAAAAGCCACCTGTCTGCAAATGATCCATGAAAAGAAATTGATTCCTGGTTTTGAATCCCCGATGCAATTACCAGTGAAGCCAGAACTGATGACCCCTTTAATTCGGGGCCTTCCAGAATCACTCAAACCTACAGCAATTACTTTACAAAAGACCATAATGGCATTAGGTCCTGTGGAAAGGCTGGAAAGAGTCCTTGGAAGTCCATGCAACCAAACTGAATCTACTGATCCTGGGTTTACTCCATATTCAACCCCTCTCAGCCCCCAGCTTCACAATCTAGCTCACCTGCCAGTAGCTGCAAAGTTTGGACATGGGGGGATGTTGCTGTAGATTTAATTAATTACAATAGACAATATGGGCCTGTGAAAACCCAGGAGGAGAAATCATAAAAAATAAAAGGTGTTTGTTTTATTGGGACCCCTCACAGTGAAAATTCAGAGAAGGGAAAACAGATCTCTAACCGCCACCGTTGGTGGCTGTTGGGCATTAAAAGGGGGGTCCCCAGAGAGGTGATGGATGGTTTGCCCCTTGAAAAATTACAAAGAATAATAACTAACTGGCACTCTCGATAGCCAAAGTTATCAACTCAACCCAGTGCACCTCTGCCTTCTCGAGATCCAGACAGTGAACCAAAACTAACCCTCTCTCAGCCTCTCCCTGGTAATTCAGGTTGTGAATCAAAACAAACACCACCCCAGGGAAACTAAATTCTCCGTTTCTTAACAGTGGGTGAAGAAACAGAGTATGGATGTATTTGAGAATGCTCACTAAAAATAAATCAGGAGACATATTGATCACAGCTATTACAGACCCTAAACGAGTATTTGTAACCTTTTTGGTTGACACTGGGGCTCAAATCTCTGCACTAACAAAAAGGGATGCCCTGAAGTATGGAGTTGTTCCAAGAAAAAGACAATGTTGCATTCTTAATGCTCTAGGAACTACAGAATCTATGAATATGGCTTTAGTAAAACTTATGCTTCCTGGAGAAGCGGATCAGTTGGTTGTCAAAATGGTAATTGGAGATATTCCAAACAACTTATTAGGGATGGATGTCCTTGCTGGAAGGCAGTGGGGAGATTCTGAGGGATTTTTGTGGTCATTTGGTACACCGCCAATTAACATTAAATTACTTCGAACAGCACCCACACTAACTTATAGTAAAGCTACTAATGTGAAACAATACCCCCTCCCTTCTGGCGCCAAAGAGGGCATTAAAACAGTTATACAGGACTCGCGAGACCAAGGAGTAATTGTTAATACTCATTCTCCTTTTAACTCTCCAGTGTGGCCTGTTCAAAAACCTAATGGGAAGTGGCAACTAACAGTAGATTTTCACAGGCTCAATGCCAACACAGACCCTCTCACAGCAGTGGTTCCAAATTTAGCTGAATTAATAACATCAATACAGGAAAAGGCTCACTCAATCATGGCAACTATAGATGTCAAAGGCATGTTTTTTATGATACCTATACAGCCAGAAGACATGGACTCTTTTGCCTTCACAAGGGAAGGACAGCAATACACTTTCACTGGACTTCCCCAAGGGTACAAACATTTCCCCACTGTGGCTCACCATGCTTTAGCCAAAGAATTAGAGAAAATACCCAAACCTGATAATGTGGATGTTTACCAATACATCGATGATATCCTGGTGGGAGGGGATGAAATAAGAGTAGTGTGGGATACCCAGCAGGAGATAATCTCCCATTTAGAAAGTCTGAATTTGCAAATTCCCTCTGAAAAAATCCAAAAACCTTCTCAGGAAGGGAAGTTTTTGGGAATTTGGTGGAAAGGAGGTATGACATGTATTCCACCCGATACTCTAACCTCTTTAGATCAGATTAAAATGCCTGAATCCAGGAAAGCAAGCTCTAGGACTATTAGTGTTCTGGAGAAGACACTCCAGATTCCTCAATAATTGCCAGGCCCCTTTATGACTTGCTGAGGGATGAGGTGAAATGGGATTGGACCCCTGCTCAGGAGGAAGCAATGTAATTGCTGATTTTTGAAGCAATAGTTCATCAGGCACTAGGCCCTATCCATCCTACAGATCCCTTTCAGGTAGAATGGTGATTCCCTCCCTCAGGGTTATCCATACACATATGGCAACGGCTCCTGAAGGTTGGTTTCAAAGATACTGAGGAAAGATACACCATCTGGGAAAAGGGGTTGTTTGTGGTTTGCTTAGCTCTCATAGAAGTGGGAAAAATTACTCGACAACAACCAATTGCATTGAGGGGTCCTTTCAAAGTAATCAAAGCTGTCACGACAGGGACCCCTCCACCTGAGGGGGTCACCGAGAGAGCCTCAGTTAGAAAGTGGTATGCTCAAATTGAATACTACTGTAACATTTTTTCAATAACAGAAGGAGCTGTAAAAAACTTAGTAATCCAAGAAACGGAGAGCTTGGGCAACACCCAAGAAAAGCCTGCCCCTGTGATTAAAGTAGCCCCTCCTTTCACCTCTGAACAATCAACAAATTCTTGGTTCACTGATGCCTCTGCTAGGCGGGAGGGAAAGGTGTGAAGATACAGGGCAGCAGCCTTCCACATTTCCTCTGGTGAACAAATTATTACTGAAGGGGAAGGCAGTGCTCAGGCTGGGGAACTGATCGCTGTTTGGAGTGTTTTCCAACATGAGGTACAAAATACCTCTCTTGTCTGCATTTACACTGACTCCTATGCCGTGTACAAAGGATGTAGTGAGTGGCTTCCATTTTGGCAACAAAATGATTGGGAAGTTAACAGAATTCCAGTTTGACAAAAGGAAAAATGGCAAGAAATTTTAATATTGCAAGCCAAGGAAAATTTGCCATTGGGTGGGTAGCTTCTCACCAAACAGATGAAAATCCAGCAGGAGAACGGAATAATAAAGCTGATGAGTTAGCGAGACTTAGTCCCCTAAAGAAGGAACAAATGACAGAGGACTGGGATCAACAATTGGAATGGCTGCATGTAAAAAGACAGCACACAGGTGCAAAAGATCTTTACAAGGAAGCTCATGCTCGGAGTTGGCCTGTCACCAGGGAAATGTGTAAAACATATATATCTGCCTGTGAACAATGTTGTAGAAGACTGGGAAGATACCCTATGGAAGATGACCCTCTGCATTTAAGAGAAGGCAAAGGCTTGTGCGATACATGGCAGCTAGATTATATCAGCCTCTTTAAGAACTCAGGAGGTAAACACTTTGTACTGGTAGGAGTAGAGATTTTTCTGCATCCTACCACAATACCACAGCCAGGATTCTTTGGAGTGGCTGTGGTCTGAAGCTATCATCAAGCATACAAATGTTTTAGGATCTTATCCCAAAGATCACCATCCGAACCGAGCAACTGTAGTGCAGCATGGCTCTGAGGCATACCATCTAAATGAGTGGGGATGGGATCGGAAGGAGTGGATCAAAACCCAAAGTGGAACAGTGGGCGAAGTAAATATGATAGCATGCAGAAAAGTGGAAGGATCTCTCCATGAGAAAGCCTCCTCCACTACAATTGCTGGAAATTTTTTAGAAGCAGGTGGAAAAATTATTTGTATATCCCTACAGCAGAACTGTGCCCTACAGAAAAGTGGAATTGTACTAAACAAATTTCCCTTACCCTGTGCTGCCATCAAGAGCATGTGGGTAATTACACTTCAGGCCTCAGAACCAACAATATTGCAATTCCAAGGGATTGTATTAATGAACCAACTGATTGTTGTTATAGTTTTGGTTTTGTCAAACCAACTTATGTGACATGCCATTGGCTAAATAACTTGACGGATCCTTTGGGTTTTAAAGGTCTAGTTTACGAATTTAAGATAAACCCTATAACAAAGCCCACACTGAGTACAGTAGTCACCCCCCAATAAGTGAATGAGTCTGAAAACCCCTTTTTTCAATATGATACTGAATGGCCCTGGTCCCAAGCTTTTGTTCATTTTACTGGCTCCATGGGAAATGTGGAAGGCTTAAACCTCTCAGCTGTTGTTATGCACTAAAATCAGGTATATACTAGGCAAAAATGGGAAAAAAAAAAACTGGCAGCTTCAAGGGATAGTGGGAGATAAAATTAGTATAGGGTGTCGAATGATTAATGGAACCACCTATAGGAAGGCAACCTCCATCAGTGTTCTGACAAACCAAATATATAAGCACAAAGAGGTCGGCACACACCCAAGCATGCAGGATTGTTGTCACAATTTCACACTAGCACAAACTCTAGAAGTAGTTTGTCTTTGGGCCAAAAATACTCAAGGGCTTTCTTTTAAATTTAAAATAAATGTTATAGCCCAATTTACTACAGCTCATATTACCAACACTCCAACCCAACCACTGGTTATGCTTAGCCCGAGAATTTCTGAAATTGGACCATATATAATTAGGAAGACAGGACAACAACAAATACTGTTCAGTCTGGCATGGTCTCTTAAGCAAGCCAAATTGCTGATGCAAAATAATGTCTCAGAAATTCAGCCAGCTTGTTCACCTTTCTTGCAGACTTCCTTTGAAGGTTGGACAGCCTGGTTGCGAAAGTGGAACTCTTTTAAAAAGCGGACTCTTAGAGACTGTCCTAGGTTACAATGTAAGATGTGCCCAAAGTATGTAATCTATCACCATCTACATGAAATGTTGAAACTAAATTGTGCAGTGTTTCCCTTGCCCCCTGCCTCCAGACTATCTTCTGTTAATGGCCCATCAATGCCCTGCTGCATGACTCATAGATAACTCCCTCCAGGAGCTATCTCTGTTTAATGGGCAATCAAGGCCCCATTGCAAGACTGATAAAATAATATCAGCCCATTGTGAGATGCTCTGCCCAGGGGGAGGAGCCAGGCATTCCCACCTGGATAGAATCTGGGATTTGGGACAGCACAGGCAGCCTTACCCACTGGATTCCCAGAGGACAAGAGCTACCAGACCTTTCTGTGGGATCACTGCTTCAACCAGACCACTTCATCTGGACTGCTACCACCACGGTTTCAGGTTGTATTCTGACGCTGTCAGTGATCTTTTGTACCATTGCATGTGTTTTATTTCATTTTTTTTTACCGTTTTTTCACTCCTATTAAATTTTTTTTTTTCTGACTTGGAGACTCTCGCTGGTTTTGCCTTCAAGCCAGCACAGAGACATAACTGGTGTTATGGGAACAGGATTGAGAATTCTAAATAATATTGATTCAGAAGCAATACTGAATAAATTGTCTGCCACAACTAGAGACTTGACTAAATTACAACAACCACTACAGTCGTCCTTCTTGGCCTTGGGAACACATCAGTGGTTGTTATCAAACATATCAAATTGGGGAAAGGTAAGTGTGAATGACCGTAAATTGGTAATTGATGCACTCAATGCTACACAAAACAATGTTTCCTTGGCCCTCAGCTGTACCCAGGCTCAACTGTGGATGCAGTCGGTTGCTGCCTCTATTATAAGAGAAGGTGAAGAAGGCACTTTTCCTACTGAAATTTGGAAAATAATTTGGGACAATGCCACTGACTTTGAAAGAGAATTCCAATCCTGGTGGAACTCAGTGAATTTTACTTACAACCCCATTACAAACACAGCCACAGCTTTTGTGTTAACCATACATAATGCCTCAGTGCATTAGATATTCCCTATCATTGCATTAGGATTGAATCATGATGGAGCTATTCTCTACCCTTCCGAGCATAGGGAATGGGCCCGTCAGATTGGTGAGAAATGGCAAACTGTTAACTTAGAATCCTGTGTTTTCCGAGAACAACAAGGGTTTATCTGTGAAAGTAATGCAGTTATAGCTCACGATATTTGTCTGGACACTAAGTAAAATATCTGTCATTTTGAAATTCATCAACAAGGGTACAGAAACAGTCCTTATATATATAGGTAATGGTTGTGCATGCTTTAGAACTACTCGTGATATGGTATTTGTCAAAAATGTAGTAGTAGTTACTAAATATCATTCAAATTTTTGTGCTTGCAATTTTCCTAAAATCACAGGATGTGATTTTTCTTATAAAGCTCCAGTTACCTCTCATTATCTTTTGCAGTCAAATTATGCACTGATTCACAAACTATCACCTACTCCCATTGGAATGAACCTTACTTTGGTAAAGCAACTGTTGCTTCATCAGGACTTAGAAATTTTGGAAAAGATCAAGAAAGATGGGCAGAAACCCCTGATAACTGTTCATCATAATGTGAAAGAACTACATCGTGTTGTAGAAAGGGCAAGAAAAGATGTCGAGCACAGGAGGTGGGATACTCTTTTTGGGTGGTCACCTACTGCCAAAAGTGCCTTGAACAAATGGTGTCATCCCATCATTGTCCTTTTGATTTTAGTTTTAATTTGTTTTCTTTTATCAGCAATTTTATTCATTATGAGCTGGAGAATGATGAAACGGTTAACATGGTTGACATCTATAATTGATGCTCATAACCTGGCAGATGTCCTCTCCCCTATGGACATCCACAAGGTGATTAGAAAATTTGAATGTATGTTTTGAAATTATTTCATTTTGTAATCTTGTGGAAATTTTGATTATTTGTGATTTGTTATGAAAAAAATATTTTGAATTAATACTGTTTGTTATTAATGTTCTGATTAACTGTGATTTCTTTGATAATCTGAATTAATATTATTGTTTCCTTTTCCTTTTCTACTTTTCCTTTTATTCTTTTTCTCCCTCTCCCTCTCTACATACTACCTCTGTTTCTCGGGATATACTACCAACGTTGATGAGTCCTGAAGACTTCGCAACGCCACTACGGAACCCTGCTGAAGAAGATCTCTTTGAAACAATCGTGAGTCACGGGGTGATGTAAGAGTCTGTCTGAAGTTCCCCTCATTTGCCTCATGATCATCATAAGGACCCCGAGGACCCCACTGCAGTTCTGGCCTGCTCGAGGTGGATGCTTGCCAATCGTCTGCAGGTGCATTTTCCTGTGTCACCACACCATGGTACACTGGCTTTGAGCAGTGTAATGGCAGTTCTGTGCCTGACACTTCTACCTGCTTCATGCTCCCTGCTTCATGACAATAGCCTTTGAATTTCCCCACCTCTTGGCCAAGTGGACTTTCTGGGATATCTTTGGTGGTCCCCCACAGAAAATCCCTCATCTGCTCCACAACCACAGTGACAGATGGAGATCAAAGCCCCCTCCCAAGGACTGAGACTGAGACCTCTGTACAAAGCCCCTCTCAAGGACTGAGATATGAGTCCCCTACAACCCTAGTGGGGGGGGTGTGGGGCTGACTAAACCAAAGTGAGATATTTGCCTGCAGGCGTGGTTGTTGGACCAAGAAGATAATGGCTCTCGCTTACTGCTGAGAACATGGACTACCTCTTCCCCCTTGGTGGCTTCAATCAGGTTATTCTTATAATCTGTTCTCCCCACAATGGAGGACTATAATAAAAACCCTGAGTTAATCAGAGATTTTAAAAGAGACTCTCCCCAACGTGAAAGGCACACCCATCAACCAAAACACCAGGATTTCATCTCCACGTTTGGCAGCTATATCCCCTTTCTCCTCTCTTTCTTTCTCTATCTCTTTCTCTCACTCTTAATCCCTCTATCACATTTGCTATGGTCAATCAATAAAAAGTGCATTTGTACTGATTCATACTGAAATCCCCTCTGTGCTGTGTTTTGCACTCTGAGATCAGTAAACAAACCATCATCACCCCTGCTTTTATGAGCAGATCGTAATAAGAGGCAGCAGGATCATGGAGTGCAGGCCCCTGCCCTGCACAGACAGCCCAACAGTGGCAGCCTGGGCATCCCCGGGAGCGGTGTCCAAAGGCTTCTGGAGCTGCAGCATCCTCAGAGCTGTGAACATTGCAGTGGCCACAGAGCTCTGGGGAAAGGTTCCAGCCCTGGCTTGGGGCTGGGCCAGAGCCCAGGGAGCAAATCAACTTTCAGCTGCTGCCCCAGAGCAGGGAAGAGCAGGAATTGCTGGCTGGGAGAGACTCTTGCCAAGGGCCTGCAGCACCAGGACACAGGCCATGGCTGGACACTGCTTGTGGCCAGGGTGAGCTGGGATGTGGGGATGGACTTGTTCCCTGGGAGGGTGGTGGGGCATGGCAAGGTCCAATGTAAACTCAGAATTAAAGTCTGAGGGTTTAGTGATAGTTGGGAGAGGTAGGGATGATGAATTGAGGGACAGTGAAATGGACCAACACTTGCCAATATTACTCTAATTCAAATGCTGTAATCAGGCTAGAAATAGAAATAAAGGAAGGAGGGGGAAAGATCTTGAAGAAATGCAAGCTTGAATTAAAAATCAAAAAATCAAAAAATTTTTGCATGCGAAAATCAAAAATTGAATTGGCTGACAAGAAGTGCAGGGAGAGGGACGGAAGCTTGCCCAATTAATCTTCATTGAAATCGCAAGTTTACATTTCCTTTCCTGAAAGGAAGTCTTTTCTCTGAAATCTTGAAAATAGAGAACAAAGTCTAACTCAGGAAAGGAGATATGATGAGAAACAGTGCAAATGAAAACCAAGGAAATTTGGAACCGGAGTGAGAGAGGCCGTATGGTCTGAGATGAAATGAGGGGCAGTGAAAAGGACCAACCCTTGATAAAAGTACTCCAATTCAAAAGCTGAAATCAGGCAAGAAATGGAAAAAAAGGAAGGAGAGGAAAAGACATAGAAGTAAGTCAATCTTCAATTGAAAATGGGAAAATTTTGAAAGCATGTAAAAAGAGAAAAGTGAATGGGATGACAAGAAGTACAGTGAAAGGGTCAGGTGTTTGCACAAGTAATCTTCATTGAAATCTTGAAAAACGAGATCAATGTTTAATAAATGCCCAGGAAATGAGATATGCTGCAATGCAGTGTGAATGAAAACTATGGGAAAATTTGGAACCAGAATAATTGAAACCAAATGGACTGAGATGAAATGAGGGGCACTGAAATGGACCAACACTTTCCAAAAGCACTCCAATTCAAATGCTGCAATCAGGCAAGAAAGGTAAATAAAAGAAAGAGAAGAAAAGAAATTGATAAAAAAGCAAGCTTTAAAGGAAAAAGGGAAAATTCACACACAACGTGAAAATTCAAAAATGGATGGGATGACAAGAAGTGCAGGGAAAGGGACAGAAGCTTGCTCAATTAATCTTCACTGTAATAGCAAGATCTCATTCCATATCCGAGAGAAAAGTCTTCCTTTCAGGAAAAAGAATGAAATCTGTAATACAGAGAAAAAAGTCAAACAAACACTCAGATAATGATATATAATGAAACTGTGTGAATGAAAACTACCGAGAAAATTTGGGACAGGAGTGATTGTGACCAAATTGACTGAGATAAAATGAGGGGCACTGAAAAGGACCAACACTTGTCACAGTTATTACAAATCAAATTCTGACATCAGGCAAGAAATTGGAATAATGGAAGGAGAAGATAAGAAACTGAAGAAATGCAAGGTTAAAATGGAAAATAAAAACATTTGAAAGCATATGAGAAGCCAAAATCCAATGGGATGACCACAAGTGCAAGGAAAATGACAGAATGACAGAAGCTTCCCAAGTAACACTCACTGAAATTTTGAATACAGAGAAGAAGTCGACCAATTGCTCACGAAAGGAAATATGATTGGAAACAGTGCAAATTAAAAAAAAAAAAAAAAAAAAA
>JANEHK010000733.1:0-15747 GCA_025960845.1 Tachycineta bicolor | reverse complement strand
ACATTTGCAAGTAGTTATTTATGGAGCAGACAGTGTCAGTGAATTATTTGGATCTGCCTAACAGCAAAATTTAGCAGCCACAAAATAGCCTTTATTTCTGAAATGCTTTCTTCTGTGCTTGGCATCAGAATTGTTTCTGATCCCATTCCCCTTCATTTCATCTCTCTATAGAACATGCATCCATCCACTCCTTGTTTCTCTCCATCTTTTTCTCCCTGTGCCATTCCCTATTTTGCAATGTTGTCTAGCATCTTTATTTCTCCACTTCATGAATTTTTCCTCTTCTGGATCCTGTCTGCTCCATGAATTCCAGAAGTCCTGTGACTATCATATTTGCAACTTGACATTGCCAGAAACTTCTCCTTTAAGCTGCAACTTGACAGTGCTCATGTATTTGTATTTTCAGCAGAAGCTGTTGTGCCTTGTCGGTTTATACAGAATTTTGTCAATGAGCTTGTTCCTATTGTGGAATATGGAAGAAGAGTGTGATTAGTATGCAAATTGACCTCTGAAATATGAAAATATACAAGACCAGAATCTCATTTTCAATAAATCTTCATATTTCCTTTGGAAATAGAGAATGTCAGCAAGGAAAAGAGATAGCTCTATATTAAAGAGAGAATATTATCTAGTAATTAAAATGTTCAATGATTTTTTACTTCAATCTGATCTCCAGAGAGGGTTTTTTGTAATGTATAGCAGGGCAAGTTAGTTGTTAGAAAGTCTATTTTGCTTCATCTCATTGCTCCCTAAATAAATGATGTGGTCACTTTCTTCTGTTCTGTTAGAACATGGACATAAGCACCTACTGCATCCCCACCAAAAGCTCCTTAAAAATGCAGGATGAAGTCCATTGTTTTAAAGAGGTTTGAAATGGCTTTTCCCCCTTTCCTGAAGGAGAAAAATCTTCCTGATTTGCATCTTCATTGTCATGCTTGTAATGGCTGAGCCTAAACTTCTATGGTTAATGACAGGGTAGTCCTTTCTGAGGCAACTCTCAAACACCCTAATACTCCTCTCTGTGGAGAGTTTGTCTGAGGCATGGTTGCGGAGCAAGGGCCATGATCAGATGAAATTTGTTAAGGCTTAGCAGAAAACATGCAGGACGACGTGACAAACAGCAGGGATACTGTGTCCTTGTATAAAAGAAGTTACAATAATAAGGATGTTAATCAGCAAAAAATCATGTAGCTGTAACTGCAAGGCTGACCACAGAAAAAGCATGCATTGTGAAATAGCAAACCAATTAGGAGCTATAATTTTGTAATATGCATGAGCTAATTAATTGCACTATATCTGTATGCGAGCACGGTAATAAAGCTGAGACTTGTTGATCATGATAGCATGAGGCTCGTCTCCCGTTCTTCCACAAATGGTGACCCCTGGACGTGATAGCACGGTGGGACGCGATACCACGGCGAGAAGCAACGTAGGGTTCGGGTCCTGCATGCAGAGGGACGGCTACAGAGCATTACCGGAGTGCTCCGTGCCCTGAGCGACCACAGAGGTGGGCTTGGCCGATACGTGCTGCCGAGACCTTGGGAGGCTGCAACAGCGCTGACGTGAGTATGGATAGGCAAGCAGCATACGATTTATTTACAGTATTTCTGCAAAAGCGGCAGATTAAAGGGATAGATTTAAATAAAGAACTACCAGACCTTTTAAATTTCGCTTACTCTCAAGGTTTCTTTATTAACCCTCATACTGTCCATGAATTATCCGAATGGAGACGGTTCGGGGATAAGCTACGGGAACTCACGTTAGATGATGATAAGACGGCAAAAAGGTTGAGTAAACTTTGGAGGGTAGTTCACAATGAGTTACTTTTGTATCAGGCAGAGAAAAGGGTGGCACGGGAAGTGGTTACAGCTCAAGAAAAGACTCAAAAGTATGATTCCCAGTGGGACACTAGTACCCCCAATCCCCCCGCATTCACGACAGTTCATTTGCCGGCTGCAGCACCCATTTCACCTTCAGCTCCTCCAGTAGTAGAAGAGCCTATCCCTGGGGGGGGGCCTCCTTACAGCCCTGAGAACAGTGTCCCTATCCCTCAGTCGGCCAGCTTCCCAAGCAGCCAAGAGCCTATCCCTGGGGCAGAATCTGACCTTGCGGAGGCCATGGCAAGGGAGCGCCGGGAGGTTTGGGCAGCCCTAGCACGGCAAGGTACCGAACAGGGTGATCAGGACATATTGGAGGCAGCCTCCGAGTGTCTTGCCTTTCCGGTTACTTTTGCTCCTAATCCTGCTGGGGGACTGCAAGCCACAGTAACAGTTCTAGATTGGAAAATGCTAGCGCAATTGCGCTCCACAGTGGGGCAATATGGGGTCACTAGTGAGCCCATAAAGCAGATGCTTGAATACCTTTTTAATGCCCATCTTTTGCTACCAGCAGATATTAAGGGGATTGCTAGGCTCATCTTTACACAACATCAACACCTTTTGTTTAACGCACACTGGCAGGCTGAGGCTCAAGCTTCAGTCGCCGTACCAAGAGGACAAGGAGATCCATTACAGGGGCTCACATTAGATGAGTTGTTGGTTTCAGGACCGTTCCAACGAATGGAAGCACAGGCACTCATGGGGCCAGATAAATGCCGTGAGGCAATGAGAGTAGCCAGAAGGGCTATTGAAAAAGTCAAAGCACCTGGAGGTATAGCTATTTACATGGGAATAAAACAGGGTCAAGAAGAAGCATTAGGTCCCTTTATTGATAAAATTGCTGAGGCTATAGATTAAGCTGGTGTCCAGGACTATATGAAGGGAGCCTTGCTAAAGAAGTGTGTTCTCCAGAACTGTAATTCCTCCACTAGATCAATAATAACCGCTATGGCAGGAGACTGGACAATAGCAGACTTATTAGAAAAGGCAGCAACTATGCCATCAGGGTCGCAGGCATTTTTAGTGGAAGCAATTAAGCAGTTAGGATTGGGACTACAGGAACAGGCAAAGATATCACAGACACAGGTTTTAGTAGCTCTTGCGCCTCTCCAAGCAGCAACGGCAAGCACCGGCCCTCGTCCCTCACCACCTGGTGGATGCATGAAATGTTTCCGCTGTGGAAATACAGGGCACATACGCCGAGAATGTCAGGCAGCCGGAGTCTGGTGTGCAAAATGCCGCTCTGACTCACATAACACCACTGCCTGTCGCCGGAGATCGGGAAACTGCCGGAGCAGCGCGAACAGCGGCCGCGCAGGGACACAAGTAGCAGCTGCAATGTCACCAGCGCCATCCACAGCATCAGCCAACAACTACAACCAGCCACCAGCGGGAGCCTCGGGATGGACGTGGCAGCCTCACTAGATGTCACCATAATGACTACACACCCGCACAAGATTCCAACTTAAGGGACTTAAGGGACCCATCATGATTAATGGAAAAACAGTGGGAGGACTTTTGCTGGGTCGTTCTTCAACCACGATGATGGGACTATTTGTGTTACCTGGTGTAATTGATGCAGACTATTGTGGGGAAATTATGATTATGGCTTATACCCAATACCCTCCATTGAAAATCACTAAGGGACAAAGGTTGGCACAGTTAATACCGCTTCCTCAGATGGCCAAGGAGATTGTGCCGCTGCTACAAAGGGCAAGGGGTCAAGAAGGTTTTGGCTCCATGAGAGGGCTAGTGCTAATGACTTTAGATTTATCTGAGCGCCCTAGGAAGAAAGTGGAACTACAACTTAATAATCAAAGTATAACCCTTGTTGGATTACTGGACACTGGAGCAGATTCCTGCATTATTGCTCCACAAGAATGGCCCAAGGACTGGCCATTACAGGCCTCTGCCACCACGGTGACTGGGGTCGGGGGAATGACTCTCGCCAGCCGAACACCAGTGGTTACTATAATTCTCGAAGGGAAGCAGGCGCAAGCGTCCTTTTCCATTACAGCGCTGCCACCTACTGTTCAATGCTTGATTGGCCGAGACGTCCTGCCTCAACTCTGTATCGTTCTCACGAACGAACACCCTTTGGTATAGTGGCCGCTGCTTGGACTTTCCCCATTGCCCTCACTTGGACTACCAACGACCCAGTGTGGGTTAAGCAGTGGCCACTGAAAGGGGAAAGCTCACAAGAGGCACATGCCTTGGTACAGGAACAGCTCCGATTAGGTCATCTTAAATTATCTACTAGTCCCTGGAACACCCCCATATTTGTGATTAATAAGAAATTCGGCAGGTATCGGTTACTCCATGATCTTTGTGCCGTCAACACCCAAATGGAACCAATGGGAGCTCTTCAACCTGGATTACCCAGCCCAGTAATGTTACCCCAGGACTGGCCTTTGTTAATCCTTGACTTAAAGGACTGCTTTTTTACCATTGCGTTACACCCTCAGGATATGCGTCGGTTTGCATTTACTTTACCAGCCATAAATCATCAAAGCCCTGACTCTAGGTATGAATGGACGGTGTTACCTCAAGGGATGCGTAACAGCCCAACCCTGTGTCAACTTTTTGTAGCTGCTGCCTTACAGCCATTACGAAAACAATGGCCACAAGTGATTATTTATCATTATATGGATGACATCCTGTTTGCACAACCTCAGCCTTTTTCAGACTCACAAATCCGAGCCATAGAACAAACACTAGCCACTAATAAGTTGGTTGTTGCCCCTGAAAAAATTCAGCGTTCAGCACCATGGAAATATTTGGGATTGACTTTAAGACAGCAAGTAGTCACCCCACAAAAACTAGACTTTCACTGTGATGTTGCCACTTTACATGATGCGCAAAAACTGTTAGGAGATTTGCAGTGGCTCAGGCCTATCGTTGGGATTCCTAATGAACTTATTGATCAGCTGCGCCCCCTGCTCAAAGGCACTGACCCTGCTCAACCGGTATCTGTCTCTTCTCAACAGCGTCAGGTCATCCAACTTATCGCTGACTGCATTATACAAGGTCAAGTTCGCCGCAGGTCTCTAGACCTTCCTGTTGATATCACCATATGGCTGGGACCCAGGCACTTTATGGGCGCGTTGACTCAATTTCAAAAGAAAACGGGGGAGAATTGGGTATTGGAGTGGATAGTTCCCCCATTACAACAACAAAAATCTATATGGCAAAAAATCGAGTTATTGTGCCTTCTTATCAAAAAAGGACGTCAACGCGTGGTACAGATTTCAGGCCTAGAGCCTGAGACAATATTTGTGCCCTTACAACGAGATGCTCTTGATTGGTATTTGGCCAATTCCATGGAACTGCAAGAAGTACTGCTAGGCAGCAGTAGTATCATTGCTCCAAATAATACAAAAGCTCAGTTAAAATGGATAGGATCACACAGATGGATGGTCGTTCCTAAAAAACAGGACAAGCCCATATTGGAAGCACTTACGGTATATACTGGTGCCGGGAAGAAATCCAGGAAGGCTGCTATCACCTGGCAGGAGGAAGGAAGAAGATATTACAGGCAGAAGCTACTGATACATTACAGACATTGGAGCTACTTGTTGTGGTGTGGGCATTAACAAATTTTGGAGGACCGCTCAATATTGTAACAGACTCATTATATGTGGCAGGTGTTGCCAATCGAATAGAGGATGCCTTCATTAAAGACATTAGAAACCAGAGACTGTATCAGCTCCTGACACAACTACAGAAGGCATTACGGCAGCGAGAACAGCCTTATGCTGTGCTACATATCCGGAGCCACAAATGGGACATTGGCTTGGGAGAAGGGAATCAGCGAGCAGATGATCTGGTATCAGCCATAGCAGTCCCTTTGCCTCAACACACATTGGCAAGAGAGGCTCACTCCATCTTCCATCAAAATGCGAAAGGCCTGCAGAGACAGTTCCGTATATCACATGCAGAAGCCACATCAATAGTCAGAAGTTGTCCCATATGCTGTAATCACAACAAAGGCTTGGGTTTGGGCACAGGGGTAAACCCTCGTGGTACCAGAGCTAACGAAATATGGCAGACTGATGTTACGCATGTTAATTGCTTTGGTCGCTTAAAATATGTTCATGTTACTGTAGATACATATAGTCATTATATTTGGGCGACACCTCAAGCGGGTGAGAGGGCTGTTCATGTAATTAGACACCTTACTAGCTGTTTCGCAGTCATGGGAGTATGTCAACAGCTGAAAACCAACAATGGTCCGGCTTATGTTAGTAACCGAGTCCGAATATTTTTGAAACAATGGGGGGTACGACATATTACAGGCACCCCACATAACCCCGGAGGGCAAGCTATAGTAGAGAGAGCAAATAGTACCCTAAAGACTTCTATTGAGAGGTTCAGTGATATTACAGATGTACAGGAACACCTGCTTAAAACACTGTTTGTATTGAACCACTTATGTGTATTTGGATCATCTGAGATGCCAGCCGCTGTCACACACTTTGAAGTGCTGAATGAAAGCAAAACTAAAGAATCAGCAGAGGTCTGGGTTAGATACAAATGTTTAAAGACAGGGTTATGGCAGGGCCCAGCAAGGGTATTATACTGGGGAAGAGGATATCTTTGTGTTTCCACCCCAACAGGTCCTATCTGGATCCCAGCCCGGTGGACGAAACCCTCACTGAAGCCTCAGGGTGGAGGACATCAGGAACCCTCGACTGCGCCTGGACAGCCTGATCCACCCTCACTGGGAGTTTCTCCGGACAGTGCTTGATCCTTCGCTTTGCTACCCGGTTACTACGGATCAATTCACATATTTGTTAACTTGTTTAGCAAACTATCAGTTGGGGAATATTAGAACACAAGGTTGTCTTTGTTGTTGGGACCGACAGCACCATGCTTGGGTTTTAATACATTGTGGGGGATGTAGGCAACACGAGTTGATTCATCAACAGTCATTATTGGGTGAGCTATGGTGCTTAGCCTGTAGACGCTCTTGGAGGAGTGAGTCATCGTCAGGCGTTAGAAAAGGCCACTGGGTTGCCTTTTCCACAAGCAATAACTCTGTTTGAAAGCAGAGAGCAGCTACATTTAGCCTACGCCCGCTGGCAGTTGCAACATTCAATAATTAGAGTAAAAGCCTTCGTTCATACAGAAATTACCCAGAAAAAGTGTGAGACCTATGGTTATATTCCCCGCCAGTGGACTGTGGTACCTTCGGAATGGGAACATCTCAATCAAAGGTTTAAAGAGCTTAAGATAAAAAGGAAAGCAAGGAAGGGTAAAAGAAACAACGAGTAAATATGAGGTTGCTATGTGTTTTGACCCTTTTTACACAAATAACGAGTGCTTTTTGGGTTTCCCCTCAGCCAAAAACAAATATATGGGTTACTTTAGCTAATCTCACTAATCAAGAAGCCATATGCCTTTCTTTAGCAATTCCAGGAAACCCGTTTTCCACCTGCTTGGTGGGAGTGCCTGCAGACACATGGCCTTGTCCATCAAAAATACCAACATGCAAGGCCAACGAATTACGGGCAACAGTGAATGCGTGGGATCAATGGGCGCCCTATTTGCCCCTCGCACCTTTGGAACCACAAGAGGTAGAATTGTTGGGGTCAGTTAAAGCTGATGCATGTGTTTATTTTAACTTTACCAGTAAAACCATCACTCCAGGGAATAATTACACCACTAGAGTTAATTCCTCTCTGTTTATCAAAATGCATCTCTGTGGTGTAACTATACTGCAAGGAACATCTCCCTCTCTTCAACAACCCCAATTCAGTTGCCGGCTGGTATGTTTTTGATTTGTGGTGATAGAGCCTGGGCAGGTATCCCTTCTCGATTAAGAGGTGGTACATGCACACTAGGGCGACTACCGCTACTTACCCCAAACACATCCATGATTTTAAATTACACACGGCATCACAGGCACAGGCGGGAAATATGATTAACCCACCAATTTACAAAGGAATGTGATTCAAATGTTGATTTTTGGTCTGCGGAGCAAAGAATTTTTGCATCTATTCTGACTCCTGGAGTAGCCAGTACTCAAAGTTTAGCTACCTTAAATAAACTAGGATGCTGGTTAGCAAAACAGACCAATGCCATCTCCCTTGCTTTAAGCAACTTGTTAGCCGATGTAGACTCAGTCAGACATGCCACCCTACAAAAGCGAGCAGCGATAGATTTCCTGCTTTTAGCACAAGGACATGGTTGTGAGGAATTTGAAGGAATGTGTTGTATGAACTTGTCTGACCATTCACAATCTATTCATGCTCAAATCGATATCTTGAGGGAATTGACAGGACAATTGCGATTAGAACAAGGATGGGGTTTAGATGAATGGCTTGCTTCTTTAGGACTTGGATCTTCGATTACCTCTATATTAAAAATAGCTGTGAAGATTGGCATTGTGATCCTTTTGACAATTACCTGCCTTCCATGTATTTGTATGTGTTTACAAAATGCTATACAGAGAACAACGCAGACTATGTTTAATCAACATTTATTAGTACAATCAAAAGAAAAGGGGGGAAATGTGGAGAGTTTGTCTGAGGCATGGTTGCGGAGCAAGGGCCATGATCAGATGAAATTTGTTAAGGCTTAGCAGAAAACAAGCAGGACCACGTGACAAACAGCAGGGATACTGTGTACGTGTATAAAAGAAGTTACAATAATAAGGATGTTATGATAGCATGAGGCTGGTCTCCCGTTCTTCCACACATCACAGTCCTGGAATCCCTTTGTTCCCCTGTCTATGACAACCCAGTGATGGCAGCCACACTGTTTCCCTCTCTATGACTTCACAGTTGTGGTAGCACCAGCGTTCCCCGACCTTTGACATCACAGTGGTGGAATCCCTGTGTTCCTCTGTCTATGACAACACAGTGGTGGCAGCCCCATTGTTCCCTTCTTTATGACATCACAGTCCTGGAATTACTGTGTTCCTCTGTCTATGACAACCCAGTGATGGCAGCCATACTGTTCCCTTCTCGATGACATCACAGTGGCGGAATCCTTGTGTTCCTCTGTCTTTGACATCACAGTGGTGGTGGCCACGCTGTTCCCTCTCTATGACTTCACAGTAGTGGTAGCACCAGCGTTCCCCTGACTTGACGTCACAGTGGTGGAATCCCTGTGTTGCTCTATCTATGACATCAGAGTTGTGCCAACCCCTGTGTTCCCGTCTCTATGACAACACAATGGTGGCAGCCTCATTGCATCCTTATTTATGACATCACTGTCCTGGAATTCCTGTGTTCCCCTATGTTTGACATCACAGTGGCGGCAACACCTGTGTTCCCCTCTCTATGACAACACAGTGGTGGCAGCCCCATTGTTCCCGTCTTCATGACATCACAGTCGTGCAATCCCTTTGTTCCCCTGTCTATGACAACCCAGGGATGGCAGCCACACTGTTCCCCTCCCTATGACTTCACAGTAGTGGTAGCACCAGCGTTCCCCGACCTTTGACATCACAGTGGTGGAATCCCTGTCTTCCTCTGTCAATGACGTCACAGTAGTGGCAACACCTGTGTTCTCCTCTTTATGACAACACAGTGGTGGTGGCCCCATTGTTCCCTTCTTTATGACATCGCAGTCCTGGAATCCTTGTGTTCCTCTGTCTATGACATCACAGTGGTGGCAGCCACACTGTTCCCCTCCCTATAACTTCACAGTAGTGGTAGCACCAGCATCCCCCTAACTTTGATACCACAGTGGTGGAATCCCGGTCTTCCTCTGTTATGACATCACAGTGGTGGCTTCCCTTGTTTTGCGCTCTGTACAAGAACACAATGGTGGCAGCCCCATGGTTCCCTTCTCTATGACATCACAGTCCCCAAATCACTTTGTTCCCCTGTCTATGACAACCCAGTTATGGCAGCCACACTCTTTCCCTCTCCATGACTTCACAGTTGTGGTAGCACCAGCATCCCCTTTACTTTGACATCACAGTGGTGGAATCCCTGTGTTCTTCTGTCTATGACATCACAGTGGTGACAACCCCTGTGTTCCCCTCTCTATGACAACACAGTGGTGGCAGCCCCATTCTTTCCCTTCTTTCGGGCATCACAGTCCTGGAATTAATGTGTTCCTCTGTCTATGACAACCAAGTGATGGCAGCCAAACTGTTCCCTTCTCTATGACATCACAGTGGTGGCAGCCACACTGTTCCCCTCTCTATGACTTCACAGTAGTGGTAGCACCAGCGTTCCCCTGACTTTGACATCACAGTGGTGGAATCGCTGTGTTCCTCAATCTATGACATCACAGTGGTGGAGACCCCTGTGTTCCCCTCTCTATGATAACACAGTGGTGGCAGCATCATTGTTCCCTTCTTTATGACATCACAGTCCTGGAATCCGTGTGATCACCTGTCGATGCCAACCCAGTGATGGCTACCACACTGTTCCTCTCTCTATGACTTCACAGTAGTGGTAGCACCAGCATCCCCGTAACTTTGACATCACAGTAGTTGAATCCCTGTGTTCCTCTGTCTATGACATTACAGTGGTGGAATCCCTGTGTTCCCCTCTCTATGACAACACAGTGGTGGCAGCCCCATTGTTCCCTTCTTTATGACACCACAGTCCTGGAATCCTTGTGTTCCCCTGTCTATGACAACCCAGTGATGGCAGCCACACTGTTCCCCTCTCTATGACTTCACAGTAGTGGTAGCACCAGCATCCCCCTAATTTTGACATCACAGTGGTGGAATCCCTGTGTTCCTCTGTCTATTACGTCACAGTAGTGGCAACACCTGTGTTCCCCTCTTTATGACAACACAGTGGTGGTAACCCTATTGTTCCCTTCTCCATGACATCACAGTGGTGGAATCCTTGTGTTCCTCTCTGTATGACATCACAGTGGTGGCAACCCGTGTGTTCCCCTCTCTCTGACAACACTGTGGTGGCAGCCCCATTGTTCCCTTCTTTATGACATCACAGTCCTGGAATTACTGTGTTCCTCTGTCTATGACAACCCAGTGATGGCAGCCATAGTGTTTCCTTCTGTATGACGTCACAGTAGTGGAATCCCTGTGTTCCTCTGTCTATGACATCACAGTGGTGGCAGCCACACTGTTCCCCTCGCTATGACTTCACAGTAGTCGTAGCACCAGCGTTCCCCTGATGTTGACATCACAGTGGTGGAATCCCTGTGTTCCTCTATCTATGACATCACAGTTGTGGCAACCCCTGTGTTCCCGTATCTATGACAACACAGTGGTGACTGCCCCATTGTTCCCTTCTTTATGACATCACAGCCCTGGAATCCCTTTGCTCCCCTGTCTATGGCAGCAGAGTGGAGGCAACCCCTGTGTTCCCCTTTCTATGACAACACAGTGGTGGCAGCCTCATTGTTCCCTTCTTTATGACATCACAGTCCTGGAATCCTCGTGTTCCCCTCTCTATGACAACCCAGTGATGGCTGCCACACTGTGGCAGATTAGGGACAGGCGGTCGGAAGATATCGCGTTGTACAGGCAGACAGAACCCCTCCCTCAGTACCTAGTTGGTTAGTATCCTTGATAAGGTAAGCAACACGTAACTTGTAACGTAAGCAGACGGATGTGATGTAGCAAACAGAGGTTTTATCACTCCATGTAACCAGTTCATAAAGGCCATTAGCCGTCCACCACATTGGTGTCTGTGAGCTGGTGACCCGAACAGCCTGTGTGTGGCTGCCGTGTCGTTCCTGAACCAGGTCGCCACACCTCAGCCGGAGGTAGCGAGTGGTGCCGAAACCCCGGGAGTCACCCGGGAGATCGGGAATCGCCTGGACGGGTGAACGACGGCCGGGCGGCGGGACCAGCTCGGCGGGAGGGACGCCTCCAGACCCGCGCAGAGGATGGAAGCTCTCGTGAAGGTCGTTTCTCAGATTCATAAGCAATGGGGTATAGATTGTAGAGCAAAAGATTTTATCCTCGCAGTGACGAGGCTTTTGCAACTTAGTATTATTGATCGTCCGGTGGATATCCTCCACCCAGATGTTTGGGATCAATGCACTAAGGCTCTTGCCGACGACACAATGTCTTCTGGCTCAGGGAAAAATCTTAAGGCTTGGGGAAGGGTCGTGGAAGCCTTGCAGAAAGCTCTGCATGAGCAAGAAACTTGGAAAGCTGCCCGAAATTGTTTAAAGATTTCTCCTCAATTGGGTATAGCAGCAGCAACGCAAACTTTCTCAGAGGGAACTGTTGTTGAGAATTTTCAGAGTGTAAAAGAATGTAGTCTGAAGGTCAGTGATAGTGTTCAGAGTGTTGACAAAGTTAATTCTGCAGAGTGCAGAGGCTCAGAGGAGCAAGGGCTCGCTTCAGAGCCTTCAAACTCAAGGTCACTCGCTGAAGGGATAAAACAGATGCAGCCAATTTACAACAGTCTAGCTGAAGAAGCTAGGAATGCTGGAAAAGTGGGGGAGGGACCGCCACCTTATGCTCCTCAAGATAGCGCTGAATCCGAGAGGGAAAGCAGGGCAGAAAACAAAGAAGGTCATTTAGATAGTGGGCTCGTTGCCAATGAAACCAAAGAGAGTCTGTTTGTTAATGAGCAGAAAAAGGAGAAAGAGCTCAAAGAGATAACTGAAGCTCATCTTTGCCAAAAAGCACGTTTTTCTAAGGCAAGACGCTCCCACAGCAGGAGGCGGGGGGAGCACAGGTGGAAGGGGCGGCTCAGCCCTGAGAGAAAGGGGCCGGGGCCCAGAGGGAAGGGACGGCCCAGCCCTGAGGGAAAGGGGCAGGGGCCCAGAGGGAAGGAGTGGCTCAGCCCTGAGGGAAAGGGGCGGGGCCGAGAGGGAAGGGACGGCTCAGCTCCAAGAGAAAGGGGCAGGGGCCCAGAGGGAAGGAATGGCCCAGCCCTGAGAGAAAGGGGCGGGGCCGGAGCCCGACCAAAAGGGTCCGGAGCCCGGAAGCAGCCAGTCAGTCGACTTCCGGCTCTGAATCGGACTCCAGCTGGGACTGGGACAGCCAGTCCTCTGCTGCCGGCTCTGGCTCTGGCTCCGACGAAGAAGAAGTAACAGTATATAAAATCAGTAACAACAATGTTTCTACCTGGGTTGAGGGGAAGTCAGAAAAAGAACGAACTCCCCTCACAGACTGGAGAAAGATACAGATGGCATGTGCTAACTGGAATTCATCAGCCAAGCTAGCTTTTCCAGTCCGATTGGGGGGGCAGGCAGAAACCAGAGAACGTACTCACCGGTAAATCCTAAGGATATACAAGCAATTGTTAAAGCAATCACTGACAGAGGGATCAATTCAGCTATGGTTTCTACTCTCATTGATGGTGTTTTTGGAGGGGATGACATGCTCCCATTTGACATAAAGCAAACCTGCAGACTGATTTTTGATGGGGCGGGGATGATTGTTTTTAAACAAGAGTGGGAGGAAAATTGTGCAAAGCAATTAGCTTTAGTCACTGGTGCAGATCATCCGCTACATGGCTGCAGCCTGCAGTGGCTCATGGGCACAGACCCAACCATGATCACCCCCCAGGCACATCCAACCTAGCCAAAAGAGTGATAAGTAGGCAGTCTCATTTGTACCAGGAATGTGGGTTTGTCAACAAATCGGAATAACCCTCTGTGTGTACCTTGGCAAATTCAATAACCTTGCTGACTTTTGTGTCCAAGTTCTGATTGTTCCTAGAGTCCTGTATCACCAAGAAGAAGAAATGTATCGCTTTTTAGAAGAAACCATCCAGCTCCACAAAAGAGAAGTAATAACAGGTATAACCATCGCAATGCTCCTTGGCCTAGGAGCTGCCGGTACAGCCACAGGTGTTTCAGCTCTCGTGACCCAACACCAAGGACTCTCTCAGCTGCAAATGACAATTGACGAAGACTTACTGAGAATTGAAAAATCCATCTCCTCACTGGAAGAATCTATCTCCTCGCTTTCGGAAGTTGTCCTGCAGAACAGGCGAGGACTGGACCTCCTGCTCATGCAGCAAGGAGGCCTGTGTGCCGCCTTGAGAGAAGAATGCTGTTTTTATGCAGACCATACTGGACTCGTGCGAGACTCCATGGCTGAACTGAGAGAAAGACTGGCCCAGAGAAAGAGAGAGAGAGAGGCCCAACAAGGATGGTTCGAGTCATGGTTCAATCAGTCCCCTTGGCTGGCCACCCTTGTTTCCACCCTAATAGGCCCTCTCACCATGATACTCTTGGTATTGATTTTCGGGCCTTGCATTTTGAACAAGTTAGTGTCATTTGTTCGAAGCCGTTTAGAGAAAGTCGACATCCTATTTGTCGAACGCCTGCAATTACCATAAAGTGCACTTATTACTAACATGTTATATCACTTTTGTATCCTATTATACTAACTTTAACAGCTTTTTGCATTTTATGACATTTATATTTTTACAACATTTATACTTTTATAATTTTATACTTTTTTACTTAGTCATGGAAGGGGGGGGAAATGTGGCAGATTAGGGACAGGCGGTCGGAAGATATCGCGTTGTACGGGCAGACAGAACCCCTCACCCCTCACTCAGTACCTAGTTGGTTAGTATCCTTGATAAGGTAAGCAACACGTAACTTGTAACGTAAGCAGACGGATGTGATGTAGCAAACAGAGGTTTTATAACTCCATGTAACCAGTTAATAAACGCCATTAGCCGTCCACCACATTGGGGTCTGTGAGCTGATGGATCGAACAGCCTGTGTGTGGCTGCCGTGTCGTTCCTGAACCAGGTCACCACACCTCACCCGGAGGTAGCGCCACACTGTTCCTCTCTCTATGGCTTCACAGTAGTTGTAGCACCAGCGTTCCCCTGGCTTTGACATCACAGTGGTGGAATCCCTGTGTTCCTCTATCTATGACATCACAGTGGTGGCAACCCCTGTGTTCCCCTCTCTATGACAACACAGTTCTGGCAGCCCTATTGTTCCCTTCTCCATGTCATCACAGTGGTGGAATCCTTGTGTTCCTCTATGTATGACATCACAGTGGTGGCAACCCTTGTGTTCCCCTCTCTATGACAATACAGGGGTGGAATCCCCATTGTTCCCTTCTTTCTGGCATAACAGTCCTGGAATTCTTGTGCTCCCCTCTCTATGACAACAGAGTGATGGCAGCCACACTGTTCCCCTCTCTATGACATCACAGTAGTGGTAGCACCAGCACCCCCCTAACTTTGACATCACAGTGGTGGAATCCCTGTTTTCCCCTCTCTATGACAACACAGTGGTGGCAGCCCCATTGTTCCCTTCTTTCTGGCATCACAGTCCTGGAATCCCTGTGTTCACCTGTCTACGACAACCCAGTGATGGCAGCCACACTGTTCCCCTCTCTATGACTTCACAGTAGTGGCAGCACCAGCATCCCCATAACTTTGACATCACAGAGTATTGGAATCCTTGTGTTCCTCTATGTATGACATCACAGTGGTCGCAACCCCTGTGTTCCCCTATCTATGATAACACAGTGGTGGCAGCACCATTATTCCCTTCTTTATGACATGACAGTCCTGGAATTACTGTGTTCCTCTGTCTATGACAACCCAGTGATGGCAGCCATACTGTTCCCTTCTTTATGACATCACAGTGGTGGAATCCCTGTCTTCCTCTGTCTATGACATCACAGTGGTGGAATCCCTGTGTTCCCCTCTCTAAGACAACACAGTGATGGCAGCACTATTGTTCCCTTCTGTATGGCATCACAGTCCTGGAATCCCTGTGTTCCCCTGTCTATGACAACCCAGTGATGGCAGCCGCACTGTTCCCCTCTCTATGACTTCACAGTACTGGGAGCACCAGCATCCCCCTAACTTTGACATCACAGTGGTGGAATTCTTGTCTTCCTCTGTCTATGACATCACAGTGGTGGCAACCCCTGTGTTCCCCTCTCTATGACCACACTGTTGTGGCAACCCCTGTGTTCCCCTCTCCATGACAT
>JANEHK010000732.1:0-18853 GCA_025960845.1 Tachycineta bicolor | reverse complement strand
AACCTCCTGCTGCCTTGAAGAAGTCATAAAGTAGTACAAGGTTCAGTGTAAATAGGGACAACAAATGACAACCAATGGCATAAACTTTTGTCCAGGACTAAAAGCTGAGATGGAATTACAAAATTAACAACATTCCATTTTCCTTTATAAGCAAGAATGAGAAGTCTCTGGATTGTTGAGGTTCATAAATATTAATTTATGGGAAGTTCAGAATACAAGTTTTGAGTCCAAAGGAAGGCCACCAAGATGACTAAAACAATGGAGCACCTCTTCTAGGAAGATACACTGGGAGAATTGGGATTGTTCAGGCTGGAGATGAGAAGGCTTCACGGTGACAAAACTGAAAGGCGCCTACAAGAAGGATAGAGAGAGTTCATTTACAAGAGCATGTAGTGACAGAACTAGGGGCAACTGTGATCGGGATACACAAAGCAATCACATGGAGACGGGAGATTTCGCGGGGCAGAGTGGTTCCTCCAAGAGAGCCAAGGCCGAGAACCCCCTGCCTGTTTATTTCTTACTTTTTATACATTTGTGGGTCTGGCTGTGGATTGGCTTCTGGAGTTTTCACCTCCCAGCCGAATGGCCACACCAACTGTCAGTTACAATTGCTTTCAGGTTAGAAATATGCAAACAAAGGACAGAGAATGAAAAACAATGTATTTGTTTATGTTACATGTGTGAGAAAAAGTAGAAACTGCTCCTAATATTGTACAGTAGCTATAAAGTCTGACTCCATTTTATGAACAATCAAAAGGCTTTAAAAAACTCAGAAAAACCAGGGTGACAGACAATGTCTTTAAATTAAAAGAGAGTAATTTTGGATCAGACATTAGGAAGAAATTATTTACTGCGAAGGTAGTGAAGCACTACAACAGGTGGCTTCCCCATCCCTGAAAGTGTTCAAGGCCAGGTTGGATAGGGTTCAGAGCAACATCTGATCTGGTGGAAGGTGTACGTGCTCACAGCGGGAGGGTTGGGATTAAATGGTCTTTAAGGTACCTTCCAACCCAAGACTTTCTATCACCTGTGATCTATAAATGCTGCCGAGACTAACTCCTAATCCTTCCAAGAGGAAGTAGTTGCATACGAGCTTAACATACCTGTGCAACCTGGTCAAAGGGCTTCTGAGGTAGGCACAGAATGAAATACTGAGGAGGTTAGGTACCAAAAATTCCTCTGTTTAGTCCATTTTTGGAGTTGGCATTCTCTGAATCATGTTGCAGAATATCAACTCACTGGTGAATAGCTGCCTAGAGATTCCCCATTGGAAATGCATAGAATTAGAGTTTATCTAAAGGTCTGGGTGCCTCTGTCCTGAAGTCCAGTGTCCATTACTCCTCCTAAGTCTGAAGACATGTAAAAAACAGAAGAGATCCCAGTGTAAGGAAGGTATAATATCACTTTTTTTATTATTAGAAACACAGGTCCCATAGCTTATCTGCTGAAAAAGAAGGTATTCAAACTGCTATCTCATTTTTAGAGAAAATGCAGTCTATCAAAACTGCTGCTTTTTCAACACTCTCACTGAATCTGTGTCACTCTGCAGTCAAGAACACATGCTGCACAGAGAGAGGTGGTGTCTTAGAGGGACATCCCAGCATGCCAGCACATTGAAGAATGAGGCATCAAGCAAGAAAGATTTACTGCATAGCCCAGATAGGATAAAGGTCTACTGAGAATAAAAATGTTTTTTAGACCCAGTATTTCAGAACTATTTATTGTCAGACAAAAAGATAACTTCTGATTATTAACCCTTGCGCTGGTAACTTTCAGTTGTAGAGAAAAAAAATAATTACTGTTTAAAACTTTTTCACATACCCTGTTTATTTGAAAAGTGTTTCAACTCTGATGAGACCTTATGCTTCTCCCTTTTTTTTCAACTCATTTTAATTTCTTGCTAGACAATGCTCAGGACGTGCTCAGAATCATGGTATCGGAAAGAAGTTTGCATTCCTTAGCAGGTGAACTCCACAAAATCAGCTGTAAACTCTTAAATAAAAATTGACCCTGTGTCATATCAGAAGCTACACAAGAAAACAACCAGCCCATGTGATGTCCATAATACCCTCTCAAACATAACACTCAGCACAGTGTTGTGCAAAGCTGCTTAAAATAAAAATTCGTATATAATGGAAAGCACTTGAATTGTTTTCCGTTTGCTCTTGAATCAAGTTGACAAGATGACAAAAAGTACTTTTCTTTTTTTGTACCATATCTAGAGCTAGTAATGTCTATTATACACTTTAAAAACCTAGTAGAAATTATTACTTTCCACTACAATTTCCCCTCAATCTTCAGCCTATGCTGTACTAATCAGGTCACTGCACAAAATACTACAATTTCTACCATGCATCACATTAATATGGGCAGAGTTGGAAAAACAGCTCCAACATTTGCCTCAGACGAACCTATGAAAATTTTCCAGTGTTGTGTAACCATTTTAGACTGGCAAAAAACCCAAAAACCCCAGGAGTTGTGCAAATACATATTCCAGCTATTACGTTTAAACGCAGCAATGATACTCCAAAGATACAATGGACAAATGTTATGCTAAGCAGCTTCAACTGCATGTTCAAGAACTCTTTTGAAAACCTCTTATGCAGCTGCGCAGTTTAGAAAAGTAATACAATTAAGCAGAGCAACTGAAGTTTTTCAGTCTGTGCATCAAATTTTATTTTCAGAATTAAGATGCCATAAAAGTGCTTGAAATCTCAAAAAATTAATGTTTTGCCAATTACCAAATGAAAATGACAAATAGATAAGTAGAGCTATTTAAATATCTTCAACCGACAGGCTAAATTTTGATCTGAAGCTGCAGAAATATTAACATCATCTGAAGAGCATTAATGAAGACAACGTCAATGGAATTTCAGCTAAAGTGGGAGTATCAATGGAAATATAAAGATTTTTCTAGTGTGGCCATACTACTGTAATTCTAATTATTGTAATTTCAGATTTTAAAAAAAAAATTTAAATGAGCATACTCATCACTTGAAACTTCCTTATAGCTATACCTTAATCTCTATAATTTTGTTAAATATGTTTCTAGGTCACTTTCTTCCACAGTCTCAACTGCATTAAGTGCAAGTAATTTCAATGTTTCTTTTTTATTATCATATGTGAAATGTCTGTGGACAGTACTCTATTGATCTTAAGCAGTTTTACACCTTTGACTAAATTATCCTCTTTTTCAAAATTCAGTTTTCTTTCCTCCATTACTGAGGAACAGTTTTACCTTTCATAAAGTTGGTATTTTAGAGCTGACAAAGAAAATGGTTGAATGTTTGTGTTATCATACAAAAGGTATGTCCACCTTGTGAAAATATTAATTTTATGTAGTGATAAAACAGATGACTAGAGCAACTTGGACTTCTGAAAAACAGGCAATTCTTTCCATATTATTTATTTCCTGTGTTGACCTTCAATGCAGCTGAAGTTAAACAGGCAAGTCTTATCTGTCCTATATGACTATATTATAAGAATAATATTCTGGGAGGCTTACTGACTTTTTATAGTCTATAAAATAACTCCTCCACATTATAGTTGCAAATATTCCTGATACCATCCAAAGCACACTCATCACCGTGTAAATAATTTGTAAAGTGCTGTGGAATAACTTTGGATACTTTTCATTCTGTAAGCTTGTGGTCTCTTTTCCCCTTCATTTTCTGCTCAATATCTCTCTTCGTGGCAATTTCTTTTGAAGCTTTTTACTAGTCTGCTTTCATGGTGAAAGTAATGGGACTATACCTGTCTGGTTTCTCAACTTCTCATCTGTCATACCTATTCCTGCAGCTTTCTTGGCTGAAGTGTCTCTGCTAGAGTACACTAGCAGCTCATTGTCAGTTGCAGAAAAAGCTAATCTCAGTCTTGAGAACACACCTAGTGATATACACAAAGCTTGCAGAGAAAAGTAGATTGTACCAAAAAAGAGATAAAGACAAGCATCAGAAAGCCTACACAGTTGCCATACTTTTCTAAACAGTATGCCTAATTTCTGAAACAGTTTATTTTTAAGTAGGATTTGTAGGAGTTTTGGTTTGGTTTGGCTAATAGGTCACAGCTGGGTATCTCACTGCTTGCCACAAGTTGCCATCGGACTTGAGATTCCCATTACAGCCTCCATATCTATTGGCCAAGGCATCTTCGTCTGTGGCCTGTCATAGCTCGGGCTCAGCATAGCAAGTGGCTCACACCACTCCCAATGCCTTGGGCCACACCTGTGCTTAGTGACACTGACCTTTTATGAGGGACACCGAGAAAGAAGGGATTTAACTCCAATGAAAAAGTCCCACAGTGATGTCATCAGGGTTGGCCAATGCCAGCTATTAACAATTTCCATTGTTTTCAGATGAAGTCAGCTCATATTTAGTATTATGTGCTTACTCCTTACAGGTACCAGACCAATGAATTTATCCCAAAGGACTTCCTGTTGCCTGTTTCCATATTACCATACCTAGTTGTGAAGAATTCTCATTTATGGTAACTCCTCAATAATTGTTTGTTGAGGTCTCTCAATCTTTCTTCTGTGTAGTGTAATCCTTACTTTTGCTACCTGTTGAGCCTTAACATAAGCCAGTGAACTCTGATGTATCTATCTATATTTGACTATATTCCTTCATATCTTCCTTATCAAAGTTCTTTTTTATTCTCTTATCGGATTCTAGTACACTGCGAATAAATCATTATAATAATTTTAACTTGTCTTGTGAGTTTTTTATTCTTTGATTTAATGCCTTTATTAGAAAAAGCCCCCAAACATGTTGACTTTTGTCCATCACTTTCCTTCTGCAATTTTTTTCTACATCTTATTTGGGTTTATAGCCTCCCTTCTCCAGATCATTTGCATTATTCAGTTTTACTACCTTAAATATTTTTTTACCTTAGAAATACTACATTATAGTACAGTCTGTGTTCCTCTTATCCATTACTGACATGAGTTTTGCTTCTAGCTTCTGATGTAATAAATTTTTTCAAACTTTCTCATAAATTGTAGTTCCTCACAGAACCCTCTTCCTTAATATAAAATTTCGTTCAAAATTTGATTTTCTAAAGAGAAATTGTTGTTGTTGAATCTCGAAGTATTTCTTTGTGCTGAAGACTGAAGGGTATGTATCAAATGGTTAGTTTATGTGATTAAAGGCACATGTCCATGAACACAAAGGAGCCCAGAGGAACAGTGACGGCTGAGGGAACTTCAACAACCTCATCAGAGCACAGGGAGACACTGAGGTGGCTTCCCACAGGAAGGTGACAGGGGAGCCTCAGACCATGGCCCCGGGTTGGCCACCAACCTAATCCTCCCTTCAATCTGTGGGAGGTGATAACAGCCCTTGCAAATGTGAGAGGCATTACTAGATGTCAGGAAGAGCCTTTTGCAACCAAAGGCAAGGAAAGCTTCAAAGAGTCTATCCTGTCCTCTCATTACACTCCATTTCTAACTATTTTCCCAGGTGCAGGGATCTCTGTCCTGTGTGCACATGTATCTGGGGATTTGAGTGCAGCAGCAGGAGTCTCAAGGTGTGTGTGTCTGGGGTGGAGCAACTGGAGAGATGACAAAAGGGGTTCATTGTGTTCAGGTGTGTGTTTCAGTGTGTAATCACCTCAGTGTACTTCAAGATGGACCAGCCAATAAGTAAAAGAGGTTCAGCAGCTGGGTGTCAGAGTGGCCCCAGAGTCTGGTCTGGATCCTGGAGAGACAAGGGAGTCTGAAAGTTGACTACCTCAGGGACCAGAGGGTCCATGCCACGTCCTGGAGAAACTACAGAGTCTGAGGTGGCCATACTTTGGCAGCAGGGTGAGTTCATAGTTTTGAACCAGGTGGAACAGCATGGCTTTCATGTCTATGTGTGAGGCAGCTGGGTTGGGGTCTAGGGCCAGCTAATGAACAAGCTGAGTGTGCAAGGATGGTTACTGGAGCAATCTGTACTCTGTGGGGGAATGTGTCAGCATGGCTTTGCATACAGTACCAGCAACTGGAGAGGGCTGTGGTCTCGGAGGTTTCTATGTTCAGGTGCCAGCAGCTGGGAGGGCTGGGAACCAGGGCAGCTACTGGGCAGCCTGAGTGCTTGAGCCCAGCTTCTGGAGGGCTCCAAGTGGTATGGGCCCATTTTCCACTAGGAGGCTTTTATTGTGATCAGCCAGAAAGGAGAACAGGATGAGTCCCTCTGTGCTGTTTATGATTTCCTAAGTGCTGTGGTTTCTGTCTGATCTGCATGTTCAGAGGGGTGCACACATATGTGTATGTGTACCTGTTGGGAGGCTGGTCTTGGAAGGACAAAGCTGCAGCATCTTCCCTCTGTCTGGCTGCCAGATTAGGTAGCTCCTCAAAGTCTGAGAACAGCATGTTCTCAGTAGAATTTGCAAAAACTTAGTGCACGGTTAAATGAATGGGAGATTTATCATTTGCTTCAACAGGGGTGGATTCCAGCAAGGGAAGTTTTAAGAGCATAAACATTCATGGATCAAGTAATTCTTTGAAGTTTTGTTTTGTTATTGTTTTTTGTTTGTCTGTTTGTTTTTTTAAAAACACCCATCTGTGAAAATATATTGTGTGTTCAAGATATGGAGTCTCTAACATTTACACCCTGTTCTGTTACACTGTATCAGACTTTCCTCTCAGACCTATTTTACAAGGTGCATATAACAGAATAAATCTTTACGTACCACAGAATATCTGTGAAAATTATTGGTTCCTCTATATTTTCTATTAACTCTTGACAAAAAGTGTATAGTAATTAAACAGTACAATAACAGGAGCTTAGTCATCTGTGGTTTTAACAGGAATTTTGGTATTATTTACAGTGTGTTTATGCCATATGAATACCACTCAGATGTTCCTAGCTATATATTTTCCTTTACTTTGCTTTTATCACCACTAGAGGTTATATTAAGAATGAGATACTGTTTTTTTCAGCAAAGATTAAAAAAATAATTTCTCCCTCTTCTCTGAAAAACATAAGAATTCACTACTGAATGATAGGATCATAAAGTATTTCAAATATCCACAGCATCATCCACTCTCTCCTCAAACTCTGGCAGACTTGCTGCCATGACCACTTTCCTGAGGAGCCTGCTCCAGTGACCCACCAATCCTCCGAGGCATTGGCATTGTTCAGTGCATTTGTAGATAGTAAATCTAAACATGGAAAATCAAATTACATATAAATCAGATCTTTTACAGTGTTGAATATTGCAACACTCAGTTTGTCATTACTAACGGTTTTGAGAGATACTTCTCTCACTCTCTTCATGCACATGCAGGTATTCTCCTTGAGGATTATAGTACCCAGAATGATTATTTTAATTCCTTATTTAACTATATAAGATGTCAGTCCAATCACAGGTATTCTTGGAGATTTCCATTTAATGTCAATATGGCAGAGGTTTGGTATGTGAAAAAAAAAGCCTAGGTCTAGAACCTCAGAAATATAAATTCAGAACAACTGTTTTGTTTAAAGATTCTTTATGCTTTCCATTTATACTTTGAAATATGTATATAACTACTGGTGTGGGTGTGTGTGTATTTTTTGCATTAGTGGGAATAACTTTGCATGAAATAATGATAAGTCTGAAATTTAAATTTTGAAGTGCTTGAGGTAAGACTGTAAGAATGAATAATTTCTAACTGTAATCTCAGAAGCAACAAATAGTGTTCTCCACTTTGAGTCACATCAGTTTAAATTCTGCCAAAAGACATCAGGAATATTTTATTTATTTTTTTATTATTTTAATTTCAATATCTTTGTTTTTAAAAACAGCAAATATTGAACATGTTTTCGTTATGTCTTATGTAGCTGCATTTTGTTTACTTCTTGTATTTTTAAAAATATATTTTTGAGCTCTACGTTTGCAAGTTACATACCTAGTAATAAGTTTTGAATTTTGATATAACAAGGAGAGTTAATATTTTCATTGTTGTAGCAACCTAACAATTGATGCTTATTAAAAATGTGTATTATTCAAGAAACTAATTATTCATTAATGTTCACAAAGTCTTAAACTTCAAAAGTGTCGTATCGCTCAGAACTTTCTAATGCCTCTTGAACTGAAAAAAAAAAAAACATTTTGCAGAAGTCACTCTACTCAAAATCGAAGCAAAAGTAAGAAAATTTGACTGTCAATTTCTGTTCTGAAGGGACAGCTGAAGGAGCTCTTCCTTAATTGCAATGGCAACTTGTTCCAACCCTCTCAAATGTTCCGCTATTTTCACAACACAGATGTTAACTGAGAAAATCAGGTCACATTACCAGTAAGCAGCTTTCTCTATGACACCCTTCACTACTTCACGTTTAATCTGCGTATCCTGCTCACCAAAAACAGTCCAACTGCAGTAGCACAGATATCTGTGGTGTGTAATCTCTGCCCAGGAAGGCACACTCAGGCACCTTTGGCTCACAGCACAGCAGAAAGGAGCTGGACCCAGTTAGCTGCCGCTGGAACCAAAACATTATGCGAGAAATATTCCACTGAACCAGTAGGTACTGAACAAGCTTCTTGCAGGTAGACCTAACAGGTTCATATCTGACTTCCTATTTAACTCATGTCCAGGGAGCACACACAATCAGGAGTGCTGCCATTAGACCTGACAACTCATGCAGGGCAATTAATGCAGGGATTGTTATGGGATGGAGTGCACAGGGAGCCAGTGCAGCTGAAGTCAGTGCAAGGATGGTGATGAGATGCCAAAGGATGCTATCCCCTGGCATGTCAGAGGCCTGATTCCAGACTGCTCACACAGAGTGGTATTAGGGGGTGGCAAAGAAAGCAGATTTTTATTACCAGAGGCATATAGGTGCATACTGCTACCAGAAGTATCACAGTTATTGTATATACTTTAAATTTAGATACAAGATGAATAATTTGGAACAGGAAAGGTTCTCCTGAAGCATGAAGACCAGTTCCAGCTGTTATAGCACACAATTGCTTCATCACAATTCCTTTAACTAGCTTCAAGACAGAACTTAATCAGCTTATTAAGTTTGAACTCCCTCTACCTCCCCTCTCTCCTCTAAATGTCACTCCTCTGATGGCTAGAACTGTTATAATTTACAACCTAATTTAATTTACAGGCAGATTAAATTTATAATTTTCTTGTGTCAACATCATCCTTTATCTAAAATAAGGTTTTTATATATATATTTTTTTTACCCTGAAGTTTATGCATATAATGTAGGCTGTGAGAAAGTGATTTATCACTTCAGTTATGTCTTTTCTTAACCTTTGTTTTGCAGGTAAAAGAAGGAAACCCATTTTTCTTCTTCAAAATAGTCAGCTTTTTCCCCACATGTTTCTAGAAGAATTATTGTGTCAAATATACTTCAGTATGAGTAAATACTTTCAAAACATGGGTGGCCAGTATTTCATACCAGTGTTTCAGGCATATACAATTTTTTTTACACTTGCTTCATCTAAAAATGCCTTTACTGGATGCCATTTATGTTTTCACAACCTGATCTATTAGAATAGTTAGATTTTATTATTTATTATATGTAAGTGATATTGTACTTGTCCTTATTTGAACAGCATCCAATCTTTTTAAGACCATATCTCAATTATTTTGAAAATATTTCATATTCCAGCCTATTCTCTAGCGCTTATCTTACTATTCTGCAACCTGTCAGCCCCTGTTCTTAAGTTCTTGTTATCTAAAACATTGATATTTTGAAATAGTGCTGAATATTAGAGCAGATTGTTGTGGTAACCTGCCATTCTCTTTGATAGTTCCTGCCTGAATGTACGTTATAACCCTTGTCTTTCCTACCAGTCTGCATCCATTCTTTCTGAAAACAAGAATTCCTAAATTTGTTAATTAAATGTCATGTGAAACAATGTCAAAAACCTTACTAACATCAAGATATTTGACACCTACTGTTTTTCCAGGATTCACAATGTGTGTTACCCTGTCACAAAAATAAGTAAGATGGGTTTGACAGATCTTGAATTTGGCAGATCCATGTATGCTCTCACTCATCCCCTTGTTCTCTTGTAGGAGTTTACTGAATAGTTTGGTAACTTACACTAGTATTTTTTTTTTTTTTTCTAGGAGCTAAAGTTCAACTGTGGATTTATAAATACCCAGAACCTTCTATTTTTCCTTTCAATAGTTGGGTACCACATTTTTGCCTCTCAAACTCCAAAGTCATTACATACAGTTTCTATTTCACCTTTACTGCCATCAAAGAAATAAACTTGTAGTCAGGACAGATTTAGAATCTGATGCAAAACTACCTCCCTGATGACACTGGGAAATGGGAGAGAGAAGTTAAACAAAAAGCAGAAGATTTATTCAAGGACAGAGATTTCAGAAATGAGAGATCTATGGAAAAAATGTTCATTATTTTCCTTAAAATTACTATATAGAAAGAGTTTGTATCAAAACATTGTTTCAAAATGGGGTGCCAGCATCTTACACATACTTGATGAAATCAGCGCACCTCTGAAAATGTTAACTGTAAATGAAAATATTAACATTGTTAAAACAAGATTAACAAACCTTAAATGTTACTACCGAAAGACACAACATTTTAGCAATTCATCAGCAGTGCAATATAAAAATATTCTTACATTCAAAATAAGAAACAGCAGGCAGAGGTGCATGTTAGATTGTTAATCACAAAGTCCCGAGTAGCCATGTGAAGTGAACGGGAAACCTAAGAGGCATACAGTTGTGGACACCTGTATCTTGCTTCACAGAGGTGAGTGGTGGCTGGCCAGGCTTACTGTTGTACTGTGGTGGTGGGTTTTGTTCAGCTGTTTTGGAGTAATGTTCCCCATTGGTTCATGACTGTTCCTCCCCCCTGATAAATCAGGTACTGTCCAAAGGTACGTTCTCCTATGTGCCTTGTCCATCTCTCCTGACTCTGCCCTTGTTCGGGAAGCTTCAGTCATCTGACCTGCCCTATGTTACAGAAAAACACCTGTCAGTCTAACCTGGGGCCAATCACCTTTCTCCCCCACGCCCTCTACCCCCAGTTTAAAAGTGGGCATGCGGGTTTGTTCAACTTCCTTTTTGTCCACCCATCTTGGGGAACGAAGATCTCTGAGAAACCATATGGAAAAGAGCCTTTTCTCAATCCTTGCTCTGAAATCTAGACATTGCAACACGTTGCCATTGAAAAACAGCAGTGTTCTGCACCGTTACCCAAGTCTGCAGGCAGATTCAGGGACAGCCGCTGGCACTGCTGGGAATCAGAGCTAGCTGGGGATCTACCGGCCAGTGTCATTGTACAACTTGTGGCAAGCCAGTCAAAAACTGCTGTAATCACTAAAACATAGACTGCTAGAGTATGGTAAAATGGAAAATTCAGAAAAGTGGATAGGAGGATCAAAAGCTTTCCGAAATGTCAGTGGGCTCATGTCTCACAGCATTCTTGAAAAGTGAATTGAGATATTATTTTATTCAGAGAACTAATAACTGGATATAATAAAGACTTTTAGAGCAGCTAAAACCCACTATTTAACTCCTAGCCTTAGGATTGTTGTGTTTTATGTTAATGAGTCACTGGATAAAATCCATAAACCAGTTTAGTTAGAAATTTGTGTCCATGATTCACTATCCCTTTGAGAGAATCTAAACAACTTGTTTACCAACTCATACTACCTCTGACTCAGTGAGAGTCAGAGGTAGTATGAGTTGATAAACATACTTTTAAAAAATTCTTTTCTTATGTCATTGCAAAGCAGATATAATATTTAATCCTTTTATCATAGCTGTAGGACCAGACTAGACTTTGAATATTCTTGGTAGGAAAGTTTGGGTTTGTTGCTGGAAAGGTGAGATAGCCACAGCCATCTATGAAAAGCTGATGCCATACACACAAATTTTTATCAAAAACACTGGCTGCAATTTCATCCATGTTTACTACTTGCACTCAGAGAATGTTCAACAGGTCAGTTCCCTCAAGAAACCAGAGGCAAGGTACCCTAGTATGTGGATTTAACTCTGATCAGGTTCAGGTGTGAGGTAAGTGGTTGTGCTGTGCACAGAGGAGCAATTCTGAGTATTGATATGGGGAACTTGGGGCTGATGGCAGCAAAGCAGAGGTTCTTTTTCTGACTTGCAGTTGGTGTTTATATTGCAATTAAGTTTTAAAAATCATATTGTGTGTAACATTTAGTGAAAATGATATACCTTTCACTTACATTCTTCTACATATAAACTGTTTAAGGTTGCCTGAAATCAACAGAGTTCACTAGTCTTGATGTAAGACTCTTATTCCACTAACAAATTCATTTAGGCCAGCTGTATTTCTATGACCAACAGCTGGAATGGGGCAGTGACTCAGGGCTTGTATGTCCAGGTGCTGACAACTGGAAAAATTGGGACCCAAGGTCAGCTACAGGTTGTCAGAGACTGAAAAGTTATGGTTCATGGCTCAAACATTGTTTTGAAGGTCTTTTGCCCATTATGGCAAAACCGTATAAAAAAGCTGCAACCGTCAAAGCTTACCCTTCCCTGAAGATGCCTCCTGATCGAAATTTTGGAATAAGAATCAAGCTGCTTAAGGGAACTTGAGATAAGATAAAAGTGATACTATTGTTCAGTCATCTCAGGTCAAGGGAGAAGGAAACAAGGCTGAGGGAGAAGAACACATCCACAAAAAGCCAAACCCAGCAGCTGTCCTGAAAGTCATCCCTGGCTGGGTTTGGGGCAGAGGCCATAGCACACAGGCCCATCTGCTGAAGCCACCTTTGCATTCATTCTCCTCCTCTCCCCACACAACCTAGGGGAGAGGAGGAGAGTTTGGGATATGTGGCATAACCTCTGCTCAGAGGGAGCGAACACCTGTCCTCCCTTACACAAACTGACACAGCTGTAAAGGCGCCGCCCCCCGCACCGAGAAGGCCACATTCTGGGATATTGATGTGAGGGGAAGCTGAGGAGGTGTCATAACCCATCAAAGGTCCCCCCAGAGGGACCCCCAGACTCATTTCTGGGGCCTTGCACCAGACGACTGCGCATGATGCAAAGGGATGCAGCAGATCCAGTCTGTTACAAGAGACTGCGTAAAACTTCCCCCCACCCCAGGGGAGGTGCCTGGGCATTTCCACTTTGCCCAAATGTATATTAATTAATTGGACTCTCTTTTATTGGGGGGGGGAGGGACCCTCACTACCAAAAAACTTGATGGGGAGGGTCAAGAGAATGCTGTTAGGATCCTCTTAGTGGTGATACTTTCTAATTAATCTGTCTCTGTCACTACTTCTATCTTCCCCCACCTCTTTTCTATGTCTTTCACACACACACTTTCTTTTTCACATTTACTGTTATGTTAAATAAAATTCATACTATTGACTTTGGCCTATAGTCTTGTTTGCATCTTAATTCAGGCAGAGACATTACTCTAGAAATTTTGATAACCAGATCTCAGCACTGGGCAGGCCAAGAAAAGGCAGATGCTGGAGGGACCCACATTGTGCATATGGATATATATTTTTCATCACTAGATCTCCATCCTGTCCAGCCAGAGAGGGAAGGAGCACATTGGTGCACCCTGTGTTCATGTGGGTGCTCTGCGGATATATATGTGTGTGTATATATATATATATGTTTGTGGTAAGTATGCATGATTGTATATGCAGGATATAGATGGGCTCTGTTTGTGTGTGCAGCTGTTTGGAACACATGTTCATCCTTGCCACGGTTTGGGCATAAGAACAGCATTGTAATGAAATAATTTTGTTTATTGCATGTATGTTTAAATTGTTTTTCTTTTTAATGGGCCAGTTAATTGTGGTTACATTGCTTACCTAACCATTTTGTCCCCTAAGGCAAAGAAAGTAAGTAACAAAAAGAATACTGCTTCAACTCTGGATTTGCATTAAGAGAGCTGTTAAAATTTATTTAGTTTTTTATTTTTTTAGGCCAGAAAATTTGGGAATTAAGTATTACTTGGCATCCAACAAAAACTTTTCATCTGTTCCTTTTAAGCCATCCTAAAGACTGTCTGTGCCTTTATAACACGAGGAGGGAGAGAAAGAGTCCCTCATTTAGCTGCATTTTTCAGTTGCATAAGTCAGTTTGACTTGTAATGTTATTGTTATTGAAAAAGAAAACCAATCTTTGAATTCTACTGATGAGAAATCATATTTTGCTACATTTTCCACAACCTTTTCCTCAGTTATGCAGAACTCATAGAATTTAAGTAGAAGTCAATTTTTTTCCAGTATATTTCCATTATTTTGGAATATATATTTTTGTTGAAAATAAACCCCTGTATCATTTGATATAATTTTTTTTGCCATTAGATAAATGAAAACTCTTAACAATATATGAGACTGCAACTCAAATATTACAGGTCACTGTGTTCATTTATACATCTGTTTTGATTTGTATGTGCAACGATCACAATAGATTATATGGGAAGAGCAGAGACTGTATGGAATCCTCTGAACAAAGATGTCACGATCTGAGAGCCCAAGAGAACCTGTGCTGTAAGAACTCAAGGAATAATGTGTTATTACAGTAGCAAGTACATTCAAAGTTTATTGGTTTTTGGTACAGCCACATGCCTTCACAGAGCTGCATGAACAAAGGCTGATAATGTCTCAGTAGCCTTGAAGAATCAAGAACATCCCTGAAAGGAAGTTCTTGAAACCATCTCACATGTTTCATGTGTCCTTCTGCAAACTCTTGGTAGATTTCAGCTATTTTGCATGTTAGTTTAATCATATAGGAGTATTAACATATTCTGATTTTTCAGGATAATTTCCTATATAATTATCCTTCCTTGGTTCAAAAACCTCTTTCTTATATCCTCTATATATGTACTTAATTTACTTTTTTTTTTTTCTCATCTGAGCAGTTCATGATCTTACAGCTAATTGTTCATAAGCAAACCTTAATTGCCTCATTTTTCAAGTCATTGCTCAACATTACATTTAAAAAAGAGATACTAGTTGACATCCATCTTCTGTTTTATGTTCAGTTTCCCTCTCTGAAAAAAACAATAATTGTTAACTCTCTTAGACATCCAATTTTACACAAATCTGAGCAAGCATGTTTCCAAAAAAATCTGTAAGCACTTGAATGCTTTTGTTGTATATTAAAAAAAAAAAAAAAAAAAAAAAAAAAACAAACAAAAAAAAACAAACAAACAAAAAAATTCTCCATGAACACCACCACCTTTCTATTGTCTGGTTTCAATGGGTGTGTCAAATGCTACACAATACAGCAATAAACTAATTTTCTGTTCTTCACAGCAATAGATAGTGTAACTTATCTGCAAATAAAGTGCAGTAAATCTAGTTCAAAACAACTTTCTTGTATTTACATGTATTTAAAGGGGTCAAGCAGGTAATGGGGTTTTTACTTCTTATTCTCCCAGAATTCTGATACAAGGCTCTCTGCAACTTCTCAAGGAGTTTATGTACCTCTTTGCACTGGATGTGCGTGGTGAGGTGCTGGCCAGGGGGCTGCAGGGCAGTCTCTGTGAGGAGAGGCTGCACGGAGTGTGTGTGGATGGTTCCAGCCAGCTCCAGCCAACACACACAGGGCTCAGCAGAGCCTCTCAGCCACAGTGATGGCTCCTCTGTGATACTGTATTTGAGAAAGGGCAGAACACCAGAGAGGGGAGGAAAGAATGATAGTACGCAACAGCAGAAGAAACATTGAAGTCAGACAAGAGGGGGTGAGGAGCTGCTCCATGGCAGAGCGGTTATTCCCTTCCACTGAAGGAAAACCTGCTCTAGAGAAGGTTTTCCTGAATCATTGAAGACACTGGAAGAACTCACATTGAAGCAGAGGAAAGGTGTGAGAAGATGGGAATGGAAATGAAAAGCAGCTAAGTATAGACCAAAGGGTGCCTTTCCTCACTTTTTGCTTGCTGAATGGACTGAGGGTAACCTGCAGGGATAAAGAGAGGGATTGGAAACAAGGAGTGAAGTTAAACCTGGCAACACAGGAGAAAAGGGTTGGCGACCTTGTGCATGGACTTATTGGACCCCAAGATGTTTCCATTGGCCCACTTCTGGAGTTAGTCTAGTTCCCTCTGGATGGCTTCCTGTCCTTTGGGTATATCAATTACACCACTCAACTTGGTGATATAAGTCCATATGTGGATTTAATAGGAAAGGAGGAATGTGTGTCTTAGTGTGTTTGTGAAGGCTGGCACAGTGTTTACATCTGAGTTATCTGGAATTGGTTAGATTTTTTTAGATATTAATATTTTATTCAATTAAAACATATTTTAATACAATTAAAATTACATAAATTCATATTCTTGTAACATACTTTTTAAAATTATTGAAGGATGTATCTTTTTTTACTTCAGAGACTGGAGAAAAAATGAGAAATCCTTTGCCTTTGCCTCCTCCTTCCCAATCACCCTTAGCTAGTGTAGAGCTCTCCAGGGAATCACTCCTACATCTAAAATAGTTCAACCCCTTTCCTGAAAAATGGAAAGAATAGGATAGTTGTCATCCCAGAAACCTTTTCTATTCACAGATGGGCTAGATTTGCCCTTACACAAGTTTTTCATCCTTGATGTCAATGTAGTTAATCATCCTCCTACCCACTATTGCAAGACCCAAGTTATTTTTAATGGGTTGTACTTCCTAGTAGGTATTTCTTAGTAGCACCTATTCAAAAATAATGTTCCTTGAACTGCTTAGGATTGCTAGCAGTAAGCGGAAGATTCAAGAACAGGACTCAGCCAATAATCTGAAACAAGGTCCTTTCCTCTTCTCCTAGTTCTTTTTATTTTGACAAACATATAGTTTAACATATTTACATGTTACTGAAATGGTAATTAGCATGCAGTTAGCTCCTGAGTTTGAGAGCTGAACTAAAGGTTTTTGGATTAAATGGATATGGTACAATTAATGTCAATAGATAAAGAGCCATTGCATAGGGCAGAGGAAAAAGACAAGCCTGACAAACGTACTAAAATTTAAAGAAATCCAGCTTGGATGCTATGCTTTGTCTAGCAGGCAGACAGAAATAATTCCACTGCTGTCAGTTTGGCACTTTGTAGTGGTGTTTTGTTCACTTCTGAAAAGGAAGAAGAAAAAAATATATAATTTAATGAGTGTCGGCTATGCTGGTGAATTAGAGATAGTAATTGCATCACAGAATTTGTATTATTTTGGTAATGGTCATCATTTAAGTTCTTTTACTCACCTTTCTCCATGTTACTTCTATAAGTATTTTTGACATACATCCAAGAGGAAAGTGTTCTGAAAATTTCTTTTGTTGTAATGCATTAATTGGGTTTATATTGTGTTTCATTGTATTTGTAATCACGTGGTTTGTCCTTGCTCAGCTGTAACCCAACTCTGTTCCCCTCCCACTTTATCCCTGATTGGGCAGTGGTTTGTCCCTGCCTCTGGGCCCTGCCCCCTGCAGAAAAAGCCCCAGCAAGTGCAGGACCTCACACTCTCTGGCACCGGAGAGCCACCAGGAGAGAGCTCCAGCCAAGCAAGGCAGGACTCAAGAATAAAGCAATATTTTCCCACCCGGTGAGAGAGCAGGCTCTTTCCTTTTGCCATCAGCAGTCATCTAGTCTCATAAAGAATTAACACATCCTTTAAAACTAGATAAAGTTTTAATTTCCATTAAAGAGAATTAAATACCGGTTGGAGAAAAAAACCCTCAACATGCCAACAGCACACTTTAGCCTCTTCCAGCAGAATATGTAAATATTATGCATCTGAAGAAGGAATAAGGATCATTACTGAAGAGTTCACGCATACAGCAAGTCTCTTACAGCAAGAAAAAGAAGCATGTGCTGGAAAAATTGAGGTCCGATATTTAAAGGAGTAGGAAGAAACCTAATAGTTACAGGATATTCAGATAGTAAAGACAGATGTATTTTATGCAAACAACATTTTTTGTCCAAAATTTTAAAATTTTTGAAAACCTTTAGATGAAATAGAGAAATGGATGGTATACATTTACCATGAAATTTGTAGTACCGTTGTACTGAATCAGCTATCTCAATAATCAAGTTGGCTTGTGCAAACTTACCAGGGCTAGGCATCTGTACGCTCATAGGCACCATCATGGTCTGCAGAGTCACTGTCCAGCACCTGTTCCAAATAGATGGGACTCTCTGTGTTAGCCATCTACATCCTGATGCCATCTCCTTCTGTGCAAGTTCTGCTGAAAAGTAAGTAGTTCTTTCCTGCTTCCAGAGCTCCACCAAAATGTTATTCTGAAGATTATTTTTTTAAATACTCTCGGGGACAAGCAATGAAATAAAGATAAGACCAGAGTAGTCAAAAAGTATCTTAACAACCACGGATGACTCATAGAGAAGCTCAGGAAGTACATTACCTTTTGGAAAAGCAATAAAAGTTTCCACTCAAAATCCAATCCCAAAACATCTACATTACTTTAAGTTTTATTCAGACCTTTCAAGGTCTTTGGGTCATTGCAGAGTCCTTCCTTCTATTCTTTTTTCTTTTTACAAGTATCTCTATGAAAGCTTTCCTTTTGTAAAGTTCTGCATTTCTCAGTCAAGTAGTTATTGACAGACTTGAAGTCTTTCAGCAGGTGTTCCATTGCTTCCACATAATCTTCCCTGAGAAAACCCTGTTTCTGCTTCCAGCTTAGTCATTGAGATAAGGGGGTGCAATTTCAAAAGTAACAACAATGTTTTGTTATTAGCTCTCTCCTAATAATCTCTCCAACCCCAGAGGAAAATAGCAAAAGAAAAACAGCCTCAGTGGAAATCTTTCTATACCCCAATGAAAACATTTTATGTACAAAATGCACGCAAATAAAAAAAGGAAAGATAGCATGCATATATTAGAATCTATTGCATAAGCTATTAAAAACTCATTAGAATATAAATTCTAAGTTCTTCCATAAAAAATTTCCAATACTAAATCTGAAAAGTATAGATAG
>JANEHK010000731.1:0-18859 GCA_025960845.1 Tachycineta bicolor | reverse complement strand
AACCTCCTGCTGCCTTGAAGAAGTCATAAAGTAGTACAAGGTTCAGTGTAAATAGGGACAACAAATGACAACCAATGGCATAAACTTTTGTCCAGGACTAAAAGCTGAGATGGAATTACAAAATTAACAACATTCCATTTTCCTTTATAAGCAAGAATGAGAAGTCTCTGGATTGTTGAGGTTCATAAATATTAATTTATGGGAAGTTCAGAATACAAGTTTTGAGTCCAAAGGAAGGCCACCAAGATGACTAAAACAATGGAGCACCTCTTCTAGGAAGATACACTGGGAGAATTGGGATTGTTCAGGCTGGAGATGAGAAGGCTTCACGGTGACAAAACTGAAAGGCGCCTACAAGAAGTATAGAGAGAGTTCATTTACAAGAGCATGTAGTGACAGAACTAGGGGCAACTGTGATCGGGATACACAAAGCAATCACATGGAGACGGGAGATTTCGCAGCGCAGAGTGGTTCCTCCAAGAGAGCCAAGGCCGAGAACCCCCTGCCTGTTTATTTCTTACTTTTTATACATTTGTGGGTCTGGCTGTGGATTGGCTTCTGGAGTTTTCACCTCCCAGCCCAATGGCCACACCAACTGTCAGTTACAATTGCTTTCAGGTTAGAAATATGCAAACAAAGGACAGAGAATGAAAAACAATGTATTTGTTTATGTTACATGTGTGAGAAAAAGTAGAAACTGCTCCTAATATTGTACAGTAGCTATAAAGTCTGACTCCATTTTATGAACAATCAAAAGGCTTTAAAAAACTCAGAAAAACCAGGGTGACAGACAATGTCTTTAAATTAAAAGAGAGTAATTTTGGATCAGACATTAGGAAGAAATTATTTACTGCGAAGGTAGTGAAGCACTACAACAGGTGGCTTCCCCATCCCTGAAAGTGTTCAAGGCCAGGTTGGATAGGGTTCAGAGCAACATCTGATCTGGTGGAAGGTGTACGTGCTCACAGCGGGAGGGTTGGGATTAAATGGTCTTTAAGGTACCTTCCAACCCAAGACTTTCTATCACCTGTGATCTATAAATGCTGCCGAGACTAACTCCTAATCCTTCCAAGAGGAAGTAGTTGCATACGAGCTTAACATACCTGTGCAACCTGGTCAAAGGGCTTCTGAGGTAGGCACAGAATGAAATACTGAGGAGGTTAGGTACCAAAAATTCCTCTGTTTAGTCCATTTTTGGAGTTGGCATTCTCTGAATCATGTTGCAGAATATCAACTCACTGGTGAATAGCTGCCTAGAGATTCCCCATTGGAAATGCATAGAATTAGAGTTTATCTAAAGGTCTGGGTGCCTCTGTCCTGAAGTCCAGTGTCCATTACTCCTCCTAAGTCTGAAGACATGTAAAAAACAGAAGAGATCCCAGTGTAAGGAAGGTATAATATCACTTTTTTTATTATTAGAAACACAGGTCCCATAGCTTATCTGCTGAAAAAGAAGGTATTCAAACTGCTATCTCATTTTTAGAGAAAATGCAGTCTATCAAAACTGCTGCTTTTTCAACACTCTCACTGAATCTGTGTCACTCTGCAGTCAAGAACACATGCTGCACAGAGAGAGGTGGTGTCTTAGAGGGACATCCCAGCATGCCAGCACATTGAAGAATGAGGCATCAAGCAAGAAAGATTTACTGCATAGCCCAGATAGGATAAAGGTCTACTGAGAATAAAAATGTTTTTTAGACCCAGTATTTCAGAACTATTTATTGTCAGACAAAAAGATAACTTCTGATTATTAACCCTTGCGCTGGTAACTTTCAGTTGTAGAGAAAAAAAATAATTACTGTTTAAAACTTTTTCACATACCCTGTTTATTTGAAAAGTGTTTCAACTCTGATGAGACCTTATGCTTCTCCCTTTTTTTCAACTCATTTTAATTTCTTGCTAGACAATGCTCAGGACGTGCTCAGAATCATGGTATCGGAAAGAAGTTTGCATTCCTTAGCAGGTGAACTCCACAAAATCAGCTGTAAACTCTTAAATAAAAATTGACCCTGTGTCATATCAGAAGCTACACAAGAAAACAACCAGCCCATGTGATGTCCATAATACCCTCTCAAACATAACACTCAGCACAGTGTTGTGCAAAGCTGCTTAAAATAAAAATTCGTATATAATGGAAAGCACTTGAATTGTTTTCCGTTTGCTCTTGAATCAAGTTGACAAGATGACAAAAAGTACTTTTCTTTTTTTGTACCATATCTAGAGCTAGTAATGTCTATTATACACTTTAAAAACCTAGTAGAAATTATTACTTTCCACTACAATTTCCCCTCAATCTTCAGCCTATGCTGTACTAATCAGGTCACTGCACAAAATACTACAATTTCTACCATGCATCACATTAATATGGGCAGAGTTGGAAAAACAGCTCCAACATTTGCCTCAGACGAACCTATGAAAATTTTCCAGTGTTGTGTAACCATTTTAGACTGGCAAAAAACCCAAAAACCCCAGGAGTTGTGCAAATACATATTCCAGCTATTACGTTTAAACGCAGCAATGATACTCCAAAGATACAATGGACAAATGTTATGCTAAGCAGCTTCAACTGCATGTTCAAGAACTCTTTTGAAAACCTCTTATGCAGCTGCGCAGTTTAGAAAAGTAATACAACTAAGCAGAGCAACTGAAGTTTTTCAGTCTGTGCATCAAATTTTATTTTCAGAATTAAGATGCCATAAAAGTGCTTGAAATCTCAAAAAATTAATGTTTTGCCAATTACCAAATGAAAATGACAAATAGATAAGTAGAGCTATTTAAATATCTTCAACCGACAGGCTAAATTTTGATCTGAAGCTGCAGAAATATTAACATCATCTGAAGAGCATTAATGAAGACAACGTCAATGGAATTTCAGCTAAAGTGGGAGTATCAATGGAAATATAAAGATTTTTCTAGTGTGGCCATACTACTGTAATTCTAATTATTGTAATTTCATATTTTTTAAAAAAAAAATTTAAATGAGCATACTCATCACTTGAAACTTCCTTATAGCTATACCTTAATCTCTATAATTTTGTTAAATATGTTTCTAGGTCACTTTTCTTCCACAGTCTCAACTGCATTAAGTGCAAGTAATTTCAATGTTTCTTTTTTATTATCATATGTGAAATGTCTGTGGACAGTACTCTATTGATCTTAAGCAGTTTTACACCTTTGACTAAATTATCCTCTTTTTCAAAATTCAGTTTTCTTTCCTCCATTACTGAGGAACAGTTTTACCTTTCATAAAGTTGGTATTTTAGAGCTGACAAAGAAAATGGTTGAATGTTTGTGTTATCATACAAAAGGTATGTCCACCTTGTGAAAATATTAATTTTATGTAGTGATAAAACAGATGACTAGAGCAACTTGGACTTCTGAAAAACAGGCAATTCTTTCCATATTATTTATTTCCTGTGTTGACCTTCAATGCAGCTGAAGTTAAACAGGCAAGTCTTATCTGTCCTATATGACTATATTATAAGAATAATATTCTGGGAGGCTTACTGACTTTTTATAGTCTATAAAATAACTCCTCCACATTATAGTTGCAAATATTCCTGATACCATCCAAAGCACACTCATCACCGTGTAAATAATTTGTAAAGTGCTGTGGAATAACTTTGGATACTTTTCATTCTGTAAGCTTGTGGTCTCTTTTCCCCTTCATTTTCTGCTCAATATCTCTCTTCGTGGCAATTTCTTTTGAAGCTTTTTACTAGTCTGCTTTCATGGTGAAAGTAATGGGACTATACCTGTCTGGTTTCTCAACTTCTCATCTGTCATACCTATTCCTGCAGCTTTCTTGGCTGAAGTGTCTCTGCTAGAGTACACTAGCAGCTCATTGTCAGTTGCAGAAAAAGCTAATCTCAGTCTTGAGAACACACCTAGTGATATACACAAAGCTTGCAGAGAAAAGTAGATTGTACCAAAAAAGAGATAAAGACAAGCATCAGAAAGCCTACACAGTTGCCATACTTTTCTAAACAGTATGCCTAATTTCTGAAACAGTTTATTTTTAAGTAGGATTTGTAGGAGTTTTGGTTTGGTTTGGCTAATAGGTCACAGCTGGGTATCTCACTGCTTGCCACAAGTTGCCATCGGACTTGAGATTCCCATTACAGCCTCCATATCTATTGGCCAAGGCATCTTCGTCTGTGGCCTGTCATAGCTCGGGCTCAGCATAGCAAGTGGCTCACACCACTCCCAATGCCTTGGGCCACACCTGTGCTTAGTGACACTGACCTTTTATGAGGGACACCGAGAAAGAAGGGATTTAACTCCAATGAAAAAGTCCCACAGTGATGTCATCAGGGTTGGCCAATGCCAGCTATTAACAATTTCCATTGTTTTCAGATGAAGTCAGCTCATATTTAGTATTATGTGCTTACTCCTTACAGGTACCAGACCAATGAATTTATCCCAAAGGACTTCCTGTTGCCTGTTTCCATATTACCATACCTAGTTGTGAAGAATTCTCATTTATGGTAACTCCTCAATAATTGTTTGTTGAGGTCTCTCAATCTTTCTTCTGTGTAGTGTAATCCTTACTTTTGCTACCTGTTGAGCCTTAACATAAGCCAGTGAACTCTGATGTATCTATCTATATTTGACTATATTCCTTCATATCTTCCTTATCAAAGTTCTTTTTTATTCTCTTATCGGATTCTAGTACACTGCGAATAAATCATTATAATAATTTTAACTTGTCTTGTGAGTTTTTTATTCTTTGATTTAATGCCTTTATTAGAAAAAGCCCCCAAACATGTTGACTTTTGTCCATCACTTTCCTTCTGCAATTTTTTTCTACATCTTATTTGGGTTTATAGCCTCCCTTCTCCAGATCATTTGCATTATTCAGTTTTACTACCTTAAATATTTTTTTACCTTAGAAATACTACATTATAGTACAGTCTGTGTTCCTCTTATCCATTACTGACATGAGTTTTGCTTCTAGCTTCTGATGTAATAAATTTTTTCAAACTTTCTCATAAATTGTAGTTCCTCACAGAACCCTCTTCCTTAATATAAAATTTCGTTCAAAATTTGATTTTCTAAAGAGAAATTGTTGTTGTTGAATCTCGAAGTATTTCTTTGTGCTGAAGACTGAAGGGTATGTATCAAATGGTTAGTTTATGTGATTAAAGGCACATGTCCATGAACACAAAGGAGCCCAGAGGAACAGTGACGGCTGAGGGAACTTCAACAACCTCATCAGAGCACAGGGAGACACTGAGGTGGCTTCCCACAGGAAGGTGACAGGGGAGCCTCAGACCATGGCCCCGGGTTGGCCACCAACCTAATCCTCCCTTCAATCTGTGGGAGGTGATAACAGCCCTTGCAAATGTGAGAGGCATTACTAGATGTCAGGAAGAGCCTTTTGCAACCAAAGGCAAGGAAAGCTTCAAAGAGTCTATCCTGTCCTCTCATTACACTCCATTTCTAACTATTTTCCCAGGTGCAGGGATCTCTGTCCTGTGTGCACATGTATCTGGGGATTTGAGTGCAGCAGCAGGAGTCTCAAGGTGTGTGTGTCTGGGGTGGAGCAACTGGAGAGATGACAAAAGGGGTTCATTGTGTTCAGGTGTGTGTTTCAGTGTGTAATCACCTCAGTGTACTTCAAGATGGACCAGCCAATAAGTAAAAGAGGTTCAGCAGCTGGGTGTCAGAGTGGCCCCAGAGTCTGGTCTGGATCCTGGAGAGACAAGGGAGTCTGAAAGTTGACTACCTCAGGGACCAGAGGGTCCATGCCACGTCCTGGAGAAACTACAGAGTCTGAGGTGGCCATACTTTGGCAGCAGGGTGAGTTCATAGTTTTGAACCAGGTGGAACAGCATGGCTTTCATGTCTATGTGTGAGGCAGCTGGGTTGGGGTCTAGGGCCAGCTAATGAACAAGCTGAGTGTGCAAGGATGGTTACTGGAGCAATCTGTACTCTGTGGGGGAATGTGTCAGCATGGCTTTGCATACAGTACCAGCAACTGGAGAGGGCTGTGGTCTCGGAGGTTTCTATGTTCAGGTGCCAGCAGCTGGGAGGGCTGGGAACCAGGGCAGCTACTGGGCAGCCTGAGTGCTTGAGCCCAGCTTCTGGAGGGCTCCAAGTGGTATGGGCCCATTTTCCACTAGGAGGCTTTTATTGTGATCAGCCAGAAAGGAGAACAGGATGAGTCCCTCTGTGCTGTTTATGATTTCCTAAGTGCTGTGGTTTCTGTCTGATCTGCATGTTCAGAGGGGTGCACACATATGTGTATGTGTACCTGTTGGGAGGCTGGTCTTGGAAGGACAAAGCTGCAGCATCTTCCCTCTGTCTGGCTGCCAGATTAGGTAGCTCCTCAAAGTCTGAGAACAGCATGTTCTCAGTAGAATTTGCAAAAACTTAGTGCACGGTTAAATGAATGGGAGATTTATCATTTGCTTCAACAGGGGTGGATTCCAGCAAGGGAAGTTTTAAGAGCATAAACATTCATGGATCAAGTAATTCTTTGAAGTTTTGTTTTGTTATTGTTTTTTGTTTGTCTGTTTGTTTTTTTAAAAACACCCATCTGTGAAAATATATTGTGTGTTCAAGATATGGAGTCTCTAACATTTACACCCTGTTCTGTTACACTGTATCAGACTTTCCTCTCAGACCTATTTTACAAGGTGCATATAACAGAATAAATCTTTACGTACCACAGAATATCTGTGAAAATTATTGGTTCCTCTATATTTTCTATTAACTCTTGACAAAAAGTGTATAGTAATTAAACAGTACAATAACAGGAGCTTAGTCATCTGTGGTTTTAACAGGAATTTTGGTATTATTTACAGTGTGTTTATGCCATATGAATACCACTCAGATGTTCCTAGCTATATATTTTCCTTTACTTTGCTTTTATCACCACTAGAGGTTATATTAAGAATGAGATACTGTTTTTTTCAGCAAAGATTAAAAAAATAATTTCTCCCTCTTCTCTGAAAAACATAAGAATTCACTACTGAATGATAGGATCATAAAGTATTTCAAATATCCACATCATCATCCACTCTCTCCTCAAACTCTGGCAGACTTGCTGCCATGACCACTTTCCTGAGGAGCCTGCTCCAGTGACCCACCAATCCTCTGAGGCATTGGCATTGTTCAGTGCATTTGTAGATAGTAAATCTAAACATGGAAAATCAAATTACATATAAATCAGATCTTTTACAGTGTTGAATATTGCAACACTCAGTTTGTCATTACTAACGGTTTTGAGAGATACTTCTCTCACTCTCTTCATGCACATGCGGGTATTCTCCTTGAGGATTATAGTACTCAAAATTATTATTTTAATTCCTTATTTAACTATATAAGATGTCAGTCCAATTGCAGGTATTCTTGGAGATTTCCATTTAATGTCAATATGGCAGAGGTTTGGTATGTGAAAAAAAAAAATGCCTAGGTCTAGAACCTCAGAAATATAAATTCAGAACAACTGTTTTGTTTAAAGATTCTTTATGCTTTCCATTTATACTTTGAAATATGTATATAACCACTGGTGTGGGGGTGTGTGTATTTTTTGCATTAGTGGGAACAACTTTGCATGAAATAATGATAAGTCTGAAATTTAAATTTTGAAGTGCTTGAGGTAAGACTGTAAGAATGAATAATTTCTAACTGTAATCTCAGAAGCAACAAATAGTGTTCTCCACTTTGAGTCACATCAGTTTAAATTCTGCCAAAAGACATCAGGAATATTTTATTGATTTTTTTTTATTTCAATATTTTTGTTTTTAAAAACAGCAAATATTGAACGTTTTGGTTATGTCTTATGTATTTGCATTTTGTTTACTTCTTGTATTTTTAAAAATATATTTTTGAGCTCTACGTTTGCAAGTTACGTACCTAGTAATAAGTTTTGAATTTTGATATAACAAGGAGAGTTAATATTTTCATTGTTGTAGCAACCTAACAATTGATGCTTATTAAAAAGGTGTATTATTCGAGAAACTAATTATTCATTAATGTTCACAAAGTCTTAAACTTCAAAAGTGTCGTATCGCTCAGAACTTTCTAATGCCTCTTGAACTGAAAAAAAAAAAAAAACCATTTTGCAGAAGTCACTCTACTCAAAATCGAAGCAAAAGTAAGAAAATTTGACTGTCAATTTCTGTTCTGAAGGGACAGCTGAAGGAGCTCTTCCTTAATTGCAATGGCAACTTGTTCCAACCCTCTCAAATGTTCCGCTATTTTCACAACACAGATGTTAACTGAGAAAATCAGGTCACATTACCAGTAAGCAGCTTTCTCTATGACACCCTTCACTACTTCACGTTTAATCTGCGTATCCTGCTCACCAAAAACAGTCCAACTGCAGTAGCACAGATATCTGTGGTGTGTAATCTCTGCCCAGGAAGGCACACTCAGGCACCTTTGGCTCACAGCACAGCAGAAAGGAGCTGGACCCAGTTAGCTGCCGCTGGAACCAAAACATTATGCGAGAAATATTCCACTGAACCAGTAGGTACTGAACAAGCTTCTTGCAGGTAGACCTAACAGGTTCATATCTGACTTCCTATTTAACTCATGTCCAGGGAGCACACACAATCAGGAGTGCTGCCATTAGACCTGACAACTCATGCAGGGCAATTAATGCAGGGATTGTTATGGGATGGAGTGCACAGGGAGCCAGTGCAGCTGAAGTCAGTGCAAGGATGGTGATGAGATGCCAAAGGATGCTATCCCCTGGCATGTCAGAGGCCTGATTCCAGACTGCTCACACAGAGTGGTATTAGGGGGTGGCAAAGAAAGCAGATTTTTATTACCAGAGGCATATAGGTGCATACTGCTACCAGAAGTATCACAGTTATTGTATATACTTTAAATTTAGATACAAGATGAATAATTTGGAACAGGAAAGGTTCTCCTGAAGCATGAAGACCAGTTCCAGCTGTTATAGCACACAATTGCTTCATCACAATTCCTTTAACTAGCTTCAAGACAGAACTTAATCAGCTTATTAAGTTTGAACTCCCTCTACCTCCCCTCTCTCCTCTAAATGTCACTCCTCTGATGGCTAGAACTGTTATAATTTACAACCTAATTTAATTTACAGGCAGATTAAATTTATAATTTTCTTGTGTCAACATCATCCTTTATCTAAAATAAGGTTTTTATATATATATTTTTTTTACCCTGAAGTTTATGCATATAATGTAGGCTGTGAGAAAGTGATTTATCACTTCAGTTATGTCTTTTCTTAACCTTTGTTTTGCAGGTAAAAGAAGGAAACCCATTTTTCTTCTTCAAAATAGTCAGCTTTTTCCCCACATGTTTCTAGAAGAACTATTGTGTCAAATATACTTCAGTATGAGTAAATACTTTCAAAACATGGGTGGCCAGTATTTCATACCAGTGTTTCAGGCATATACAATTTTTTTTACACTTGCTTCATCTAAAAATGCCTTTACTGGATGCCATTTATGTTTTCACAACCTGATCTATTAGAATAGTTAGATTTTATTATTTATTATATGTAAGTGATATTGTACTTGTCCTTATTTGAACAGCATCCAATCTTTTTAAGACCATATCTCAATTATTTTGAAAATATTTCATATTCCAGCCTATTCTCTAGCGCTTATCTTACTATTCTGCAACCTGTCAGCCCCTGTTCTTAAATTCTTGTTATCTAAAACATTGATATTTTGAAATAGTGCTGAATATTAGAGCAGATTGTTGTGGTAACCTGCCATTCTCTTTGATAGTTCCTGCCTGAATGTACGTTATAACCCTTGTCTTTCCTACCAGTCTGCATCCATTCTTTCTGAAAACAAGAATTCCTAAATTTGTTAATTAAATGTCATGTGAAACAATGTCAAAAACCTTACTAACATCAAGATATTTGACACCTACTGTTTTTCCAGGATTCACAATGTGTGTTACCCTGTCACAAAAATAAGTAAGATGGGTTTGACAGATCTTGAATTTGGCAGATCCATGTATGCTCTCACTCATCCCCTTGTTCTCTTGTAGGAGTTTACTGAATAGTTTGGTAACTTACACTAGTATTTTTTTTTTTTTTTCTAGGAGCTAAAGTTCAACTGTGGATTTATAAATACCCAGAACCTTCTATTTTTCCTTTCAATAGTTGGGTACCACATTTTTGCCTCTCAAACTCCAAAGTCATTACATACAGTTTCTATTTCACCTTTACTGCCATCAAAGAAATAAACTTGTAGTCAGGACAGATTTAGAATCTGATGCAAAACTACCTCCCTGATGACACTGGGAAATGGGAGAGAGAAGTTAAACAAAAAGCAGAAGATTTATTCAAGGACAGAGATTTCAGAAATGAGAGATCTATGGAAAAAATGTTCATTATTTTCCTTAAAATTACTATATAGAAAGAGTTTGTATCAAAACATTGTTTCAAAATGGGGTGCCAGCATCTTACACATACTTGATGAAATCAGTGCACCTCTGAAAATGTTAACTGTAAATGAAAATATTAACATTGTTAAAACAAGATTAACAAACCTTAAATGTTACTACCGAAAGACACAACATTTTAGCAATTCATCAGCAGTGCAATATAAAAATATTCTTACATTCAAAATAAGAAACAGCAGGCAGAGGTGCATGTTAGATTGTTAATCACAAAGTCCCGAGTAGCCATGTGAAGTGAACGGGAAACCTAAGAGGCATACAGTTGTGGACACCTGTATCTTGCTTCACAGAGGTGAGTGGTGGCTGGCCAGGCTTACTGTTGTACTGTGGTGGTGGGTTTTGTTCAGCTGTTTTGGAGTAATGTTCCCCATTGGTTCATGACTGTTCCTCCCCCCTGATAAATCAGGTACTGTCCAAAGGTACGTTCTCCTATGTGCCTTGTCCATCTCTCCTGACTCTGCCCTTGTTCGGGAAGCTTCAGTCATCTGACCTGCCCTATGTTACAGAAAAACACCTGTCAGTCTAACCTGGGGCCAATCACCTTTCTCCCCCATGCCCTCTACCCCCCAGTTTAAAAGTGGGCATGCGGGTTTGTTCAACTTCCTTTTTGTCCACCCATCTTGGGGAATGAAGATCTCTGAGAAACCATATGGAAAAGAGCCTTTTCTCAATCCTTGCTCTGAAATCTAGACATTGCAACACGTTGCCATTGAAAAACAGCAGTGTTCTGCACCGTTACCCAAGTCTGCAGGCAGATTCAGGGACAGCCGCTGGCACTGCTGGGAATCAGAGCTAGCTGGGGATCTACCGGCCAGTGTCATTGTACAACTTGTGGCAAGCCAGTCAAAAACTGCTGTAATCACTAAAACATAGACTGCTAGAGTATGGTAAAATGGAAAATTCAGAAAAGTGGATAGGAGGATCAAAAGCTTTCCGAAATGTCAGTGGGCTCATGTCTCACAGCATTCTTGAAAAGTGAATTGAGATATTATTTTATTCAGAGAACTAATAACTGGATATAATAAAGACTTTTAGAGCAGCTAAAACCCACTATTTAACTCCTAGCCTTAGGATTGTTGTGTTTTATGTTAATGAGTCACTGGATAAAATCCATAAACCAGTTTAGTTAGAAATTTGTGTCCATGATTCACTATCCCTTTGAGAGAATCTAAACAACTTGTTTACCAACTCATACTACCTCTGACTCAGTGAGAGTCAGAGGTAGTATGAGTTGATAAACATACTTTTAAAAATTTCTTTTCTTATGTCATTGCAAAGCAGATATAATATTTAATCCTTTTATCATAGCTGTAGGACCAGACTAGACTTTGAATATTCTTGGTAGGAAAGTTTGGGTTTGTTGCTGGAAAGGTGAGATAGCCACAGCCATCTATGAAAAGCTGATGCCATACACACAAATTTTTATCAAAAACACTGGCTGCAATTTCATCCGTGTTTACTACTTGCACTCAGAGAATGTTCAACAGGTCAGTTCCCTCAAGAAACCAGAGGCAAGGTACCCTAGTATGTGGATTTAACTCTGATCAGGTTCAGGTGTGAGGTAAGTGGTTGTGCTGTGCACAGAGGAGCAATTCTGAGTATTGATATGGGGAACTTGGGGCTGATGGCAGCAAAGCAGAGGTTCTTTTTCTGATTTGCAGTTGGTGTTTATATTGCAATTAAGTTTTAAAAATCATATTGTGTGTAACATTTAGTGAAAATAATCTACCTTTCACTTACATTCTTCTACATATAAACTGTTTAAGGTTGCCTGAAATCAACAGAGTTCACTAGTCTTGATGTAAGACTGTTATTCCACTAACAAATTCATTTAGGCCAGCTGTATTTCTATGACCAACAGCTGGAATGGGGCAGTGACTCAGGGCTTGTATGTCCAGGTGCTGACAACTGGAAAAATTGGGACCCAAGGTCAGCTACAGGTTGTCAGAGACTGAAAAGTTATGGTTCATGGCTCAAACATTGTTTTGAAGGTCTTTTGCCCATTATGGCAAAACCGTATAAAAAAGCTGCAACCGTCAAAGCTTACCCTTCCCTGAAGATGCCTCCTGATCGAAATTTTGGAATAAGAATCAAGCTGCTTAAGGGAACTTGAGATAAGATAAAAGTGATACTATTGTTCAGTCATCTCAGGTCAAGGGAGAAGGAAACAAGGCTGAGGGAGAAGAACACATCCACAAAAAGCCAAACCCAGCAGCTGTCCTGAAAGTCATCCCTGGCTGGGTTTGGGGCGGAGGCCATAGCACACAGGCCCATCTGCTGAAGCCACCTTTGCATTCATTCTCCTCCTCTCCCCACACAACCTAGGGGAGAGGAGGAGAGTTTGGGATATGTGGCATAACCTCTGCTCAGAGGGAGCGAACACCTGTCCTCCCTTACACAAACTGACGCAGCTGTAAAGGCGCCGCCCCCCGCACCGAGAAGGCCACATTCTGGGATATTGGTGTGAGGGGAAGCTGAGGAGGTGTCATAACCCATCAAAGGTCCCCCCAGAGGGCCCCTCAGACTCATTTCTGGGGCCTTGCACCAGACGACTGCGCATGATGCAAAGGGATGCAGCAGATCCAGAGTCTGTTACAAGAGACTGCGTAAAACTTCCCCCCACCCCAGGGGAGGTTCCTGGGCATTTCCACTTTGCCCAAATGTATATTAATTAATTGGACTCTCTTTTATTGGGGGGGGGAGGGACCCTCACTACCAAAAAACTTGATGGGGAGGGTCAAGAGAATGCTGTTAGGATCCTCTTAGTGGTGATACTTTCTAATTAATCTGTCTCTGTCACTGCTTCTATCTTCCCCCACCTCTTTTCTATGTCTTTCACACACACACTTTCTTTTTCACGTTTACTGTTATGTTAAATAAAATTCATACTATTGACTTTGGCCTATAGTCTTGTTTGCATCTTAATTCAGGCAGAGACATTACTCTAGAAATTTTGATAACCAGATCTCAGCACTGGGCAGGCCAAGAAAAGGCAGATGCTGGAGGGACCCACATTGTGCATATGGATATATATTTTTCATCACTAGACCTCCATCCTGTCCAGCCAGAGAGGGAAGGAGCACATTGGTGCACCCTGTGTTCATGTGGGTGCTCTGCGGATATATATGTGTGTGTATATATATATATATGTTTGTGGTAAGTATGCATGATTGTATATGCAGGATATAGATGGGCTCTGTTTGTGTGTGCAGCTGTTTGGAACACATCTTCATCCTTGCCACGGTTTGGGCATAAGAACAGCATTGTAATGAAATAATTTTGTTTATTGCATGTATGTTTAAATTGTTTTTCTTTTTAATGGGCCAGTTAATTGTGGTTACATTGCTTACCTAACCATTTTGTCCCCTAAGGCAAAGAAAGTAAGTAACAAAAAGAATACTGCTTCAACTCTGGATTTGCATTAAGAGAGCTGTTAAAATTTATTTAGTTTTTTGTTTTTTTAGGCCAGTAAATTTGGGAATGAAGTATTACTTGGCATCCAACAAAAACTTTTCATCTGTTCCTTTTAAGCCATCCTAAAGACTGTCTGTGCCTTTATAACACAAGCAGGGAGAGAAAGAGTCCCTCATTTAGCTGCATTTTTCAGCTGCATAAGTCAGTTTGACTTGTAATGTTATTGTTATTGAAAAAGAAAACCAATCTTTGAATTCTACTGATGAGAAATCATATTTTGCTACATTTTCCACAACCTTTTCCTCAGTTATGCAGAACTAATAGAATTTAAGTAGAAGTCAATTTTTTTCCAGTGTATTTCCATTATTTTGGAATATATATTTTTGTTGAAAATAAACCCCTGTATCATTTGATATATTTTTTTTTGCCATTAGATAAATGAAAACTCTTAACAATATATGAGACTGCAACTCAAATATTACAGGTCACTGTGTTCATTTATACATCTGTTTTGATTTGTATGTGCAACGATCACAATAGATTATATGGGAAGAGCAGAGACTGTATGGAATCCTCTGAACAAAGATGTCACGATCTGAGAGCCCAAGAGAACCTGTGCTGTAAGAACTCAAGGAATAATGTGTTATTACAGTAGCAAGTACATTCAAAGTTTATTGGTGTTTGGTACAGCCACATGCCTTCACAGAGCTGCATGAACAAAGGCTGATAATGTCTCAGTAGCCTTGAAGAATCAAGAACATCCCTGAAAGGAAGTTCTTGAAACCATCTCACATGTTTCATGTGTCCTTCTGCAAACTCTTGGTAGATTTCAGCTATTTTGCATGTTAGTTTAATCATATAGGAGTATTAACATATTCTGATTTTTCAGGATAATTTCCTATATAATTATCCTTCCTTGGTTCAAAAACCTCTTTCTTATATCCTCTATATATGTACTTAATTTACTTTTTTTTTTTTCCTCATCTGAGCAGTTCATGATCTTACAGCTAATTGTTCATAAGCAAACCTTAATTGCCTAATTTTTCAAGTCATTGCTCAACATTACATTTAAAAAAGAGATACTAGTTGACATCCATCTTCTGTTTTATGTTCAGTTTCCCTCTCTGAAAAAAAAAAAAATAATTGCTAACTCTCTTAGACATCCAATTTTACACAAATCTGAGCAAGCATGTTTCCAAAAAAATCTGTAAGCACTTGAATGCTTTTGTTGTATATTAAAAAAAAAAAAAAAAAAAAAAAAAAAACAAACAAAAAAAAACAAACAAACAAAAAAATTCTCCATGAACACCACCACCTTTCTATTGTCTGGTTTCAATGGGTGTGTCAAATGCTACACAATACAGCAATAAACTAATTTTCTGTTCTTCACAGCAATAGATAGTGTAACTTATCTGCAAATAAAGTGCAGTAAATCTAGTTCAAAACAAGTTTCTTGTATTTACATGTATTTAAAGGGGTCAAGCAGGTAATGGGGTTTTTACTTCTTATTCTCCCAGAATTCTGATACAAGGCTCTCTGCAACTTCTCAAGGAGTTTATGTACCTCTTTGCACCGGATGTGCGTGGTGAGATGCTGGCCAGGGGGCTGCAGGGCAGTCTCTGTGAGGAGAGGCTGCAGGGAGTGTGTGTGGATGGTTCCAGCCAGCTCCAGCCAACACACACAGGGCTCAGCAGAGCCTCTCAGCCACAGTGATGGCTCCTCTGTGATACTGTATTTGAGAAAGGGCAGAACACCAGAGAGGGGAGGAAAGAATGATAGTACGCAACAGCAGAAGAAACATTGAAGTCAGACAAGAGGGGGTGAGGAGCTGCTCCATGGCAGAGCGGTTATTCCCTTCCACTGAAGGAAAACCTGCTCTAGAGAAGGTTTTCCTGAATCATTGAAGACACTGGAAGAACTCACATTGAAGCAGAGGAAAGGTGTGAGAAGATGGGAATGGAAATGAAAAACAGCTAAGTATAGACCAAAGGGTGCCTTTCCTCACTTTTTGCTTGCTGAATGGACTGAGGGTAACCTGCAGGGATAAAGAGAGGGATTGGAAACAAGGAGTGAAGTTAAACCTGGCAACACAGGAGAAAAGGGTTGGCGACCTTGTGCATGGACTTATTGGACCCCAAGATGTTTCCATTGGCCCACTTCTGGAGTTAGTCTAGTTCCCTCTGGATGGCTTCCTGTCCTTTGGGTATATCAATTACACCACTCAACTTGGTGATATAAGTCCATATGTGGATTTAATAGGAAAGGAGGAATGTGTGTCTTAGTGTGTTTGTGAAGGCTGGCACAGTGTTTACATCTGAGTTATCTGGAATTGGTTAGATTTTTTTAGATATTAATATTTTATTCAATTAAAACATATTTTAATACAATTAAAATTACATAAATTCATATTCTTGTAACATACTTTTTAAAATTATTGAAGGATGTATCTTTTTTTACTTCAGAGACTGGAGAAAAAATGAGAAATCCTTTGCCTTTGCCTCCTCCTTCCCAATCACCCTTAGCTAGTGTAGAGCTCTCCAGGGAATCACTCCTACATCTAAAATAGTTCAACCCCTTTCCTGAAAAATGGAAAGAATAGGATAGTTGTCATCCCAGAAACCTTTTCTATTCACAGATGGGCTAGATTTGCCCTTACACAAGTTTTTCATCCTTGATGTCAATGTAGTTAATCATCCTCCTACCCACTATTGCAAGACCCAAGTTATTTTTAATGGGTTGTACTTCCTAGTAGGTATTTCTTAGTAGCACCTATTCAAAAATAATGTTCCTTGAACTGCTTAGGATTGCTAGCAGTAAGCGGAAGATTCAAGAACAGGACTCAGCCAATAATCTGAAACAAGGTCCTTTCCTCTTCTCCTAGTTCTTTTTATTTTGACAAACATATAGTTTAACATATTTACATGTTACTGAAATGGTAATTAGCATGCAGTTAGCTCCTGAGTTTGAGAGCTGAACTAAAGGTTTTTGGATTAAATGGATATGGTACAATTAATGTCAATAGATAAAGAGCCATTGCATAGGGCAGAGGAAAAAGACAAGCCTGACAAACGTACTAAAATTTAAAGAAATCCAGCTTGGATGCTATGCTTTGTCTAGCAGGCAGACAGAAATAATTCCACTGCTGTCAGTTTGGCACTTTGTAGTGGTGTTTTGTTCACTTCTGAAAAGGAAGAAGAAAAAAATATATAATTTAATGAGTGTCGGCTATGCTGGTGAATTAGAGATAGTAATTGCATCACAGAATTTGTATTATTTTGGTAATGGTCATCATTTAAGTTCTTTTACTCACCTTTCTCCATGTTACTTCTATAAGTATTTTTGACATACATCCAAGAGGAAAGTGTTCTGAAAATTTCTTTTGTTGTAATGCATTAATTGGGTTTATATTGTGTTTCATTGGATTTGTAATCACGTGGTTTGTCCTTGCTCAGCTGTAACCCAACTCTGTTCCCCTCCCACTTTATCCCTGATTGGGCAGTGGTTTGTCCCTGCCTCTGGGCCCTGCCCCCTGCAGAAAAAGCCCCAGCAAGTGCAGGACCTCACACTCTCTGGCACCGGAGAGCCACCAGGAGAGAGCTCCAGCCAAGCAAGGCAGGACTCAAGAATAAAGCAATATTTTCCCACCCGGTGAAAGAGCAGGCTGTTTCCTTTTGCCATCAGCAGTCATCTAGTCTCATAAAGAATTACCACATCCTTTAAAACTAGATAAAATTTTAATTTCCATTAAAGAGAATTAAATACCGGTTGGAGAAAAAAACCCTCAACATGCCAACAGCACACTTTAGCCTCTTCCAGCAGAATATGTAAATATTATGCATCTGAAGAAGGAATAAGGATCATTACTGAAGAGTTCACGCATACAGCAAGTCTCTTACAGCAAGAAAAAGAAGCATGTGCTGGAAAAATTGAGGTCCGATATTTAAAGGAGTAGGAAGAAACCTAATAGTTACAGGATATTCAGATAGTAAAGACAGATGTATTTTATGCAAACAACATTTTTTGTCCAAAATTTTAAAATTTTTGAAAACCTTTAGATGAAATAGAGAAATGGATGGTATACATTTACCATGAAATTTGTAGTACCGTTGTACTGAATCAGCTATCTCAATAATCAAGTTGGCTTGTGCAAACTTACCAGGGCTAGGCATCTGTACGCTCATAGGCACCATCATGGTCTGCAGAGTCACTGTCCAGCACCTGTTCCAAATAGATGGGACTCTCTGTGTTAGCCATCTACATCCTGATGCCATCTCCTTCTGTGCAAGTTCTGCTGAAAAGTAAGTAGTTCTTTCCTGCTTCCAGAGCTCCACCAAAATGTTATTCTGAAGATTATTTTTTTAAATACTCTCAGGGACAAGCAATGAAATAAAGATAAGACCAGAGTAGTCAAAAAGTATCTTAACAACCACAGATGACTCATAGAGAAGCTCAGGAAGTACATTACCTTTTGGAAAAGCAATAAAAGTTTCCACTCAAAATCCAATCCCAAAACATCTACATTACTTTAAGTTTTATTCAGACCTTTCAAGGTCTTTGGGTCATTGCAGAGTCCTTCCTTCTATTCTTTTTTCTTTTTACAAGTATCTCTATGAAAGCTTTCCTTTTGTAAAGTTCTGCATTTCTCAGTCAAGTAGTTATTGACAGACTTGAAGTCTTTCAGCAGGTGTTCCATTGCTTCCACATAATCTTCCCTGAGAAAACCCTGTTTCTGCTTCCAGCTTAGTCATTGAGATAAGGGGGTGCAATTTCAAAAGTAACAACAATGTTTTGTTATTAGCTCTCTCCTAATAATCTCTCCAACCCCAGAGGAAAATAGCAAAAGAAAAACAGCCTCAGTGGAAATCTTTCTACACCCCAATGAAAACATTTTATGTACAAAATGCACGCAAATAAAAAAAGGAAAGATAGCATGCATATATTAGAATCTATTGCATAAGCTATTAAAAACTCATTAGAATATAAATTCTAAGTTCTTCCATAAAAAATTTCCAATACTAAATCTGAAAAGTATAGATAG
>JANEHK010000729.1:0-13984 GCA_025960845.1 Tachycineta bicolor | reverse complement strand
CATCACTATACTATATAGCGCATGCTCCATTTGTTGTTCGGGGGTCTTCTTGGCTTCTTGGTGGTCTTCTTCAGATGAAGGCTCAGCATCTTCCTCTCATCCTATGAATAACCTTATTGGCTGCACGTGCACTCTAAGTTTGTGTTATACATAACTAAGCATTATGTGCCAAAAAATAATTAATTCATGGATAAAACCACCACCCAAACTCCCTACCTTAGAATAGTCCCAACTTTGTCCATCTCAAGGCCAGTTCTATCTTAAGACATCCTGTATCCCATGACATCTGCAAAGGGCCCACCTCCCTACCTTGGAGTAGTCCCAGCTTTGGCCAATCCAGCTTTGAAACTGCTTATCTCAAACTGCATTCTGTATCTTATTTTTCACATGGAGCATCTGCCAAGGGGCCCATCTGCTCTGTAATACTAATCACATCTACTTTTTCCTTTACTACTTTAAAACAAGTATTTTCTAAAATATATATATAAAAATATTGATACAGTAACAATTAGGATGAATCATTTTCACTTTTTACAATTTCCCCAATTTCTCTTTTTAATCCTATTGATTCATGCTTTTTAATTAAAACTGAATCTTGATTTCTTCTATATTCCAAATAATCCAGGTTTTCATGCTCTCTCAATTCAGCCTCTAATTTTTCTAACATCTCCCGTGCTTCATCAAGCTTTTCGCATTCCTTCTCAAATTTGGTTAACATCTCTTGTGCTAGAGTAGTCTCTTTATGTTCAGTGAATATCTCTTCGGGTCCTTTCTTTTGAGTGCGAGTAAGTTTAGCTTTTAATATCATCAAAGAATCTAGTTTCCCTTTTGCTGCCAATTCTGGATCAATGGGCATTGCTGTCCTTTGCATTCCTTCTATCACTGGGTGGATTAGTCTAATAAGACATGGAATCGTGCATGGGAAGAATAACAATCCTAATCCAGAACATAACAGCATAAATCCCACCTTCTGCCACCAGGCTCCTCCAAAGAGGTTATCCCACCAATCAGTTTTAGAATAGAATTCCACTTTTGAACAGGTATGTGTGCCACCCTTTTAATTTCTTCGGCAAGTTTTGTGATGGCTTCCCCATGATCATCTCTCTCCACACAGCACTCAGATTCCTTAAATCTTCCTCAAATTCCCCCTTCTTCAGCCAACAGATAATCTAAGGCAATTCTGGTTTGATATACAAATGTTCACATTTGTGAATGCTGCTTGGCCAGTAACTTTAGAGCATCAGAAGTATGGTTTGATACAACCTCCACTACCAACTGGAGCCTTATCAACCGATTCAATAGATAAATTGGGGTCCAATATCCCCAAGATCCATCCTCAGCACAAGTTGCTGGGTCGTAATATGCTGATTCTTTCTGCAGGCCATTCTTCTTCCCCTCATTTCTGGTTTCCCCCTGCCATTGGAAAGTCAAGGTTTAAATCTCTTTTATTCCTTTCCAGAGTCTCATCAAGTGGTGTTCCCAGCATATTGCTCCTAGACCTTGGGATGACGAAGAAGGAGGGTCGTATATCTCCTAAGGTACAGGTTCCTTCCCACTTTTGAGGTAATTCACTCTATGCTCATTGCCCATAAATTAAATATATTCTATCAGGGCCTTTCCATTTATTATGTGTTTTTTTTTCTGGTTGTTCCCAGTAAGACTTTAGGTCTTTTATATACTGGTAGGGGTTAGCTCCAGGACTTTTATGCCGGCACAAATCAGTTTGATTATTCCACTCACAATTAATTTCCTTTGTCATTCTCCAATACCTTTGGTTGCCAGTTTTGGGGTTTTTTTGGTTTTATTATCTGAATTAACTACTGAAGTAGATATACAGGGAGTATATCCTACTACTTCATTATATTTCCTTCCTTCTCAAGTTATACAGACTATTCGAATTACTTGATGAGTCAAAATCCATCCTTCAGGTCATTTTAATGTCTTGGAAATTTGAGTATGATTCCATTTTAAAAATTGTTCTGGAGCTAGACTCTCACCTCTCCACAGCCATCTTTCAGCCATTCCAAGTCCCCCACAGATCCAGCATTTGGATAATCCTAATTCTAGCAATTTCTTGCATCAAATCTACAAGAAGTTTCTTAGCTGAGGTTGTCAAATCCCAGTCACTATACTGCTGCTTTAATTGTTCATACAGCTTATCCAGTTCCTTTAATTCTTTCCCTATGGCTTTTTTACATCTTTTGTTTGTTTGTTTTAGTTTTTCTTTTTTTTTTTTTTCCTTAGTGCTGTACTTCCTGTACCTATACTTGCATAATTTCCATTCTCATCTTTCTCAAAACAAAAAGAAGTTTTCATATTGAGGACAAAGTCGATCACTGTAAGGATAAGGAGCTCATCCATTAAATCCTAAATTTTTTCCTACCCAATCCATTTTTCTAATTTTAACACAAGCATCTATGAAATTGCTGTGATCGTATCAGGCAGCACTAACATGTGGATGTGCTGTGAAAACAAATTCCATCTGGCCCTTGATCCACATGGAGTGCTTGCATTTATTACAGGGATCAACATTATTGGGACTGTGTTTTTGCATTGATTGTTCTCTCATTGCCCGCTCTTGTGCTGTTTGTTTTATTATTGTTTGTTCCTGCATTGCTCATTCCCTTCTCTCATGGACTCTGTCCAGAGTGGCTCCATAGTTTTGGCCAGTTGCCAAGGGCATCATGACAACAAACAGTGAAAATAATCCTCAGGAGTTTTGACTTTCTACTGTCCTCAAGGCCCTTTGGGTTGCAGCCAGGTGCCAAGATGTCAGGATTCTTGGCAGCAAAGTTTATATTCTGGGATCTAGTCACTGGTGCATTTGGTCTCACTGGTACCCTTGGCCTCATGTTTGTTTCAAGGATGGCACAGATTACTCACAGTTCTCACAGCACTGCCCTCTCTCTCTCTCTCTTTTTCTCTGGGTTAGTCAGCTACTTCCTCTTTTAGTCTAAACCACCAAAGCTCTGGAGATGTGCCAACCACAATAAGATATAATTTTTCACTACTTCAGCTAACAACCTGATTTGTTGGTAGCTTTTTGCTCCAATGTTGGGGATTATTATTAAGTTTTCATTGTCACCAGCAGGCACATTCGCAATGCCAATTCATGTAAGAAACATGTCTATAGCAAGGCGCACAAATTCCTTCTCCACAGCAACTGTTAATTATGATACAGTGGTCTATAATATTATGAATTGTTTGCTCTCCTACCCGCTCAAACTCGTTGGTCTAAATTTGCTGTTAATCAAACTGCTTCAGAAAAGGGTTCCATCTTCATATCTCAAATGTGTTCCAAAAAAATCACTGAAAAACCTTTTAAATTTAACTGTTTATGCACACCATCTAAGCAAGTGAAACAAATCAATTGTCTCTCTCTCTTTCTTCTGCTCCAGTTATTCTCCACCACAAATTAAGGCAAAGCATACAAATAACACAAACCCATGGGCGACACTCTAAGCCATGCTTAGTACACTCCCAGTGTGTTACTTGTTCTTGGACTCTTTTCGTAACAGGTGTTTCCCGTCTCTTTTTCTGGAATTGTAGTTCCTCAATGAAATCTGTTAGTGTTAGTTGCTGAGGGCATCTTAAAAGATTTTCAATCTGTTCAGGCTGTTCCCATTGATCAAGGAAATGTCTAATCCCTTCTCATCGGTATTGTTCTGCCTCTGAACTCAATGGAGTTGCTGTTGACAGTCAATCCAGAATGCCTAATTTTTCTAATAAATTAATGTTTGGACAAGTTAAGCAACACAATTAATTTCTTTTTTTTTTTGTTGTTTCTGGGAGTCTTAATATATCCACATTTTACTGCTAATATCTTTTGTTCTTGCAGTATTCTCAAAGCCACTAATCCTTCTGTGTGATACACTAAATAAATAAATGATGCTCTTTGTACATGATATTTTATTAAAAATTGTTGAAAATAAGTATCAATGTTGATCTGTGCTAAAACCCATTTGTGCATTCTAAAGTCTCACTCTACTAAAACATCATATACAATTAATACATATACAATTAATCATAAAAGCTACATCCCTTTGGTCCCAAGGTACAGTTGTTCTGTGCCAATGTCTTTGTCTCAGCCACTTCATGGTCACTGCTTTACACCGCTCACACTGATGACCGTGTTTGCAGCAACCTTGCTGAAACATGGGAACTTCTCTGTGGGATAGCAGCTTCTGACCTTTCTGTACTAAGGATATCTTGAATATCCAGGGGTTGGGTTATTCTTTCAATATGTGGGTGGCACACCAAATGTATTGCAGCATGATGTGAAATCCACAGGTGAAAATTATTTTCCATATGAGCTATAGCCTCTGGGCACCAAATACTCTCTTCAGCCATGTGGGGGATTAATTACAGTATTACTTTAAACTGTAATTTGAACCTCAATAAAAAGGTTTAATGAATTTTAAGCCTTTTTAAATTTTACTTTCAGGTCTCCTAGTGTCAAAATAATTTTCCAATCTTTATTGGCTGTATGTCCTTTTACCTTTGAAGCATGAGTCTAGCCTTTTACTGCCGTTTGAACTGTGGTTTTGTCAGGGAGAATCCATTGTCCCTCTTTTAGAGTTGCCCCTAGGTTCTTCATGGCTTCTACTTCTGTTAAAAAAAGTGTGGTGTTTGATTTTGTGTTCCTGCATCCTGAAAAGTCAAAATTACATTGCTGTTTTCCCTCAGGGAATCTTTCTTACCTTTATCATCAGCTAAATAGTTTCTTTTTGTTTTAATGTTTCTCCCCCTCTGGTGGCCTTTCACATGAACCACTGCTATCTTGTTTGGACTCTTCAAAGCTTTAAGAAATTGAATTATCAATCCTTAGTGCACTAAGCCTTTTTTTTTTTTTTTTTTTTTTTTTATGTATTATTTTATCTCTTGATTTCCAAAATTTTTTTAATAAATGTACTACCCCAAAGGCATATTTTGAGTCCGTGTACATGGTCCCTTCTCGATCCTTTAATAACACCAATGCACAGAATAATGCAGAGTTCACAGGCTTGTGCTGACCAGGACGGGCTAAGGGGACCAGATTCTTTTACTGTCAGTTTTTTCCATGAATTATGGCATACCCAGACTTTTTTCTTCCATCTACCACTCGGGTTGTTCCATCTATAAATAATTTTTCTCCTGTTTTTAATTCTTGTTCTCTTAAATCTGGGTGGGTTTTTTTATTTGTAACTCTAGGACCTCTGTGCAATCATGTATTAATTCTTCCCCGGGGTCTCCGTAAAGGAACTGAGTGGGGCTTTGTATATTTGTCACTCTCAGCTCTAATTCTGAAGAGTCTATCAAGATAGCCTCATATTTTAATATTCTGCTATCAGTCAACCATGATTTGGCCTCTTTAGCAAAGATTCCCCTAATAATATGGGTGTGTACACTTGCAGTGGTGCCCCAAAGGTTACTTTTCGGGCTTCTTCTACTAACACAGCAGTGGCTACCAGAGCTTGCAGGCAAGTTGGCCAATTCTTATGAACTGGATCCAATAGTTTGGAATAATATCTTACTGGCTTTCGGCTTCCTGCCCAACCTTGAGTCAATACTTCATAAGCTGTTTGATCAACTGTATTAACAAATAATTGAAAAGGCTTGCCTAAATTGGCAAGACTCAGTACAGGAGCTTGCAGCAAGGTTTTTCAACTTGCTCAAATTTTTCCTGATCCCTTTCAATCCATTTCAAGTGATTGGTAGTTAATTTCTCATGTAGAAATTTTACGTTTCTACTAAACCCTTCTTTCTCTTGCCTATAATAACCCAAAAGACCCAAAACCTGCTTTATTTCACTTTTAGACTTTGGGGGTCCCATGTTCAATATTCCTGGAACACTTTCAGGGTCTAGCTTTTTCTTTCGCTTACTAATCCAATTACCAAAATACCACACTTCTGACTCTACAAACTGCAATTTTGACTTTGGTATCTTCAGCCCGTTTTCCCCAAGAAAATTTAGAAGCTTATTAGTACCCTTTTCTAGTTTCTTCTTCAGTTTCTCTTGCTACTAACAAATCATCTACATATTGTAGCAGCTTAATTCCTTTGGGTAACTCAAACAACTTCCAAAGATTTTCTAACGCCCTCCCAAAAAGATTCGGTGCCTCTGTAAAACCTTGCAGTAGCACAGTTCCCCTTAATTGTTCTCTCCTACCTGTATCTGGGTCCTCCTACTCAAAGGCAATCCCTACTGCCCTCATCCAGAGGGCAAGTTCAAAAGGCATCCTTTAAATCCACAACAATGCACCAAATGTAATTAGGAGGTATCTGGCTTAGCTACTCCTGGAAAGCGGGTAATGGTTCTTTGATTTACCGCTCTGAGATCCTGCACTAGTCGGTAGCTACCATCAGGCTTCTTTACCGGCAGGATGGGGGTATTATGTGGTGACACAGGACTCCAACACCCCCTGATGTACTGAACTCTCAACTACCGGTTTCAATCCCTTCCAACCTTCCAGTGATATCAGATATTGTTTTCCTCAAAGGGGGATTTCTGGGTTCTGTACTTCAACACTAATGGCCTGAATGTTTAATTTTCCTGCTTCACCAGTATACCACACTGTGTCGCTAATCTCGAAATTATCTTCTTTGGTTAAAAAATAGATTTTAATTTTTACTTCACAGAGTGTTATTTTAATCCTCAAGGCTATTATTAAGGCCATTCCTAAAAAATTATTATCAGCCCCTGGTATTAATACCAAATCACTCAGTCCAAAATTTTATATCCGTTTCAATCTGCACATTTTTAATTACAGGAACCTGGAAAACTTCTCCTTTAACCTCAATTACAGGGACACATTCATGACTTACTTCACATCCTTGTGGTAGTTTTCTTAACTGTTGACCCAGTAGCTTCTGTGTCTACCAAAAATGTGATTTCTTCATTTTGAGGACCTATTTTCGGTTTGATCAAGGGCTCTTCTAGATGTTCAGTCCCCAGTAAACAGAGCTTCTGAGCCCTCAAGTCTTCTTGAATCATTTTCTCATCTTGTTGCCTCTTTCTACAGAATTTTTGTAGATGTCCCTTTTTTGTGGCAATGAAAACAAGTGGGTCCTGAACCCCTGGAGGTAGGTCAAGAAGTTTCTCAGTGTCCATCCTGGTGACAGGAAAAACACGTGGATCTCACATCCCCAGAGGTGGGACCTGCCTTTTTCTGTTGTTTGTTTTTTCCTGAGCACTTCTCTGTATTCATGGTTTTCTGTGTTTCCTTGACTACTGCCATTAAAATCTGTGTTTTTGTCTTTTGCCTCTCCTCATCTCTTCTCACATACACTTTCTGTGCTTCTCTTAACAATTCCTGAAGCCCCCTATCCTGCCGAATTTCTACATTTTCCATCTTCTTCCTGATGTGCCCCCACGACTTAGCTACAAACTGTGTTTTCAAAAGGACCTGTCCTGCTGCAGTATCAGGGTCTGCATCTGAATATAACTGCAAGGCTTTTCTTAGTCTTTCTAACCAGTGTGCCAGGGCTTCATCCTTCCCTTGGTGCTCACTTAGAGCTTTCCCTATATTCTTTCCCTTGGACACTGCTTCCCAGATTCCTCGGATAATCATCCACCATAGATCACTCCTATTCTGCCTGTGTCTTTCATTCTGTTTATTCCAACCTGGATCTTGCACAGGCCATTTCTGATCCCCCTGGTTTGGCCCCTGACATTCTCTATCCCAAACCCTCATCCCTGAATGTCTAATCATTTATCTTTCTTCCATGGTAAACAAGGTTCCTAAGATAGACTGCAGTTCCACCCAGGTGTATATATTCGGCCTCAAGAACTGATCTAATCTCTCTGCCACTCCAAGAGGATCCTCTAGCAGCCTACCCATCTCCTTCTTAAACTCCCTAACTTCCTCTGTGTTCAGGGGAACACTCACATCACCAATAGGTCTCTGTTCTGGATTTGCCGTTGGAACTTTTCTAAGCGGGTATAGTCCATCTTCCATTTTTGCTGCTCCATCCCCATCATCACTTCTCCCTGTCCCCCACCTCTAGTTCTATGTGCTACTGGCTCCTCCTGAATAGGGGGTGTGTTTGCATTTACAGGAGGATCCTTGGGGGCTTGGGGTTGAACGGGCTGATGAGGTTGCCTATAAGGGGGTGGGAGGTGATCTAACGGATCCTAGGGCTCATGTCTGTCTTGTTTGGCTGCTTGCCCTCTAGTTTGTAAAGGATAGAATGGAAAACCCTCACTTCCCTGCCTTTGAGTGAGAAATTCACCCTTTCCCCTGGGAAGCCACAGAGCAGCATATTCTATCCATTTCTTCTGGATTAAAAGTTTGTTTGAATTCACATAAAAATTCAAAGCCAGGCAAATCCAATCTTCAATCAGTCCAAACTTTGGCCAATATAAATTATCTTTCTGGATCATTTCCTTTGTCCTTTCAAACATACAATAATTAATCATTTTCTGCTTGTTTTTTCCTCTTCGAGATTCCCACGCATCCCAGTACTGTAACATCATCCTCACTGGACTGTCCTGAGGGATGCTCCCCTTCTGAGAACCCCCCTCACAGTTCCCACATATACCAGGCTCTTGTCAATTTCCTTCCCAGTTCACAGATCCTGGGTCTAAGGAGTTACTTTTTCTCCAACCAATTTTTGGTGGCAGCAAATCAAGAAACCCCCGGTACCAGGAGAAACTTGGTCTCCTTCACTCCCTTCATGGTTCAATCCTCTCACTTATTATTCTGTTGCGCTATCTTGTCTTTTGCCAACTGTTTGCCTCATGCCTAATTCCAATCTTTCTCCCAATCTGTCTTCCCTTACTATATCCTTCTAGCCTCTTCCCCCTGCAATCCCTCTTAGTCTCATACTAAATTTACCAACTATTTTCTTCTCAAAGAAAATTGAACTTGATTCAATTGCTCCCCTCCTTATTCACCTCGCCCAGTGATCAGATCACTCCCTTCTCCTCAAGGACCTTCCCCTGGGTACTCGGGCTGGGACCCTTCCTGCCAATCCCTCACTGGGATCCTCACTCATTCTCTCTTTTCACTTCCCTCTTTTCCCAGCTGGTCTCCTCACAGAGAGATGAAAATGTGGTACTGGGAGGTTCATGCTTGCTTTGGGGGTCTGGGCTACCAGCCCCCATTTTAGATAGTCTACACACAAACATACAGCTGCCCGCTTGCCCAACCCCTTGGCACTTACACAGTCCATTTCTTCACACGGTTCTTGTGCAGAAGATGTTTTACAGGACCTTTACCTTTAGCTGGAACTCCAATGACAGCCTTTGTGTGTGCCTCCTTTTGCTGGCTTCCTTTGCTTATGTATTATCTTAATTGGAATTCCTTCTCCAAGGGAGCCTGGTCTAAGCTCGGGACCACCTTAAAAGAGCTGGTGGGGAGCTCCTTCCCGAGACTAGCCATCCTTCCCCAGGATGGAGTTCTGGGTTTCAGCACCAAATTGTTATAAATGAAGCTATATATGTCTAATTTAATAAGCAACAAAGTTGAATTTAGCAGCAATGCAATTTTATTTAAGTAGCATCTTATAATCAAGCAAATACAAAAATTTGGCAGTGATTAATTAAAGATAAGAAATGTTCAGATAAAGCATAAGCAAAAACCGACCAGGGTACAGAGAGGGGTTTCTCACCCTACCTCACGTACAAAACAAAGTAATCCAACTTAAACTTATATATTGTATGTTAATACATATTCATAAATATTTCTCGTAAATCTCCTATTTTCAATTTGTAAAATCTGTGTCACTATACTACATAGCACAGGCTCCACTTGCTGTTAGGGGGTCTTCTTGTCTTTTTGGTGGTCTTCTTCAGATGAAGGCTCATCATCTTCCTCTCATCCTATGAATAACCTTACTAGTTGCGTGTGCGCTCTAAATTTTGCGTTATACATAACTAAGCATTATGTTCCAAAAAGTAATTATTTTATGGATCAAACCACCACCCAAACTCCCTGCCTTGGAATAGTCCCAGCTTTGTCCATCTCGAGGCCAGTTCTATCTTAAGACATCCTGTATCCCATCACATCTGCAAAGGGCCCATCTCCCTACCTTGGAGTAGTCCCAGCTTTGGCCAATCCAGCTTTGAGACTCTTGCTTATCTCAACCTGCATCAGGCATCTTATTTTTCTCATGTAGCACCTGCCAAGGGGCCCATCTGCTTTGTAATACAAACCACATCTACTTTTTTGTTTACAGCTTTATAAAAATTTTCTAAACTATATATATTTTTAAAATATTACTATAGATACAATTAGCATGAATTATTTTCATTTAGTACACCTTTATAGATTGAGATCAGCAATGTCTGATTGATATTGACCCTCAGCACATCAAATGCAGTCTAAGTAGATATGAAAATCAAGACCCTTCACAGCTGATGACAAATCAGACTTTGTCCCCACCCCCTCCCCACCATTTCTCTCATCCAACCCCTGGCATTCCTATGGTTCAGGAGCAGTGTGGCCAGCAGGAGCAGGGCAGTGATTCTTCCCCTGTGCTCAGCACTGGTTGGGCAGCACTTCAAGTGTTATGTCCAGTTCTGACCCCCCAATATATGAAGGATCTGGAGGGACTGGAGTGTGTCCAGAGAAGAGCAACAAGGCTGGTGGGGTATCTGGAACACAAGTCTTGTGAGGAGGGGTCCAAAGTTGGACTTGATGATGTCCAAGGTCTTTTCCAACCTGGCTGATTCTGTAATTCTCTGAAACCACCCTTGCAGCAGTTGCAGGATGAGCCCTGGACCTCCTGTCCAGAAGGTCCAGCAGCCCAGGTCCCTCAGCTTCTTCTCACAGCCCCAAAGCCCATCCTGTCAGTCCTGCAGAGCCTCTGCAGCTCCTCCTCCTTGCCCAGAACAGGGAGCCCCACAGCCAGACACAGCATCCCAGATGTGCCGCCCTGGCCTGTGGTGCCTCTGGCAAGGGAGCAGCATGAGGCACTGCAGGAGGCTGCAGACAATTCCTGAAGCACTTGGAAGATGATCCTGCTCCCCAAGGGACGTTCCCATGGTGCCAGGAACTCAGGAACTGAAATGGGGAGTGGGACCAGGGAGGAAAGGGCAACCAGGGATGGGCTGTTTGCAGGGGAGGGAACAGGGATGGGCAATAGGCCTGGGCGTGTTCTGGAGAGAGCCTGGGCAAGGAGCCTGGAGCCCCCAGGCCCTGGCCTGAGGCGTCAGCGCTGCCCCAGCAGTGCCCATGGCCTGTCCCTGCTGCAGCCCCGGCACTGCCACCCCCAGCACCGTGCCCGGCCCCGAGAGCACTCAGGCCCTACAGCAACACCAGGGCCAGGAGGGCAGCGGAGCAGGGGCACAGGAGCAGCACTGGCAACACCAAGTGCTGCTGCTCCTGGGCACAGCTGCTGTGCCAGCACTGATCTGCCCCAGCTCTGCACACAGACATTGCTGCTGCAGCTGCAGAGAAGGGAACAAAAGGGGCATCTCTGCAGAAAACTTGGCTGGGAGATCCTTGAGTTCCTTTAAAGCCACCAAGACTGCAGCCTCTCAGTGACACAGTCTGTGGCCACAGTGAAGGTATAGAGAAACAAAATGGGAAATGATACGAACAACACTTCTTAGTCTACAATATGAAAAAGTAGATTAAAGAAAAAGAACCTCCAAAATGAAACCAACAAGAAGTATCAAGGATTACTTTTATTAGAAGTGATTTTCAGAAATTGGCCAGCAGTTTAGTGTTCCTGAAACCACCCAGTCATCAGTCTCCACACGGCAGCCTTGAGCTCCTGGTTCCTCAGGCTGTAGATGAGGGGGTTCAGGGCTGGAGGTACCACCGAGTACAGAACTGACAGGACCAGATCCAGGGATGGGGAGGAGAGGGAGGGGGGCTTTAGATTAGCAAATGCACCAGTGGTGATGAACAGGGAGACCACAGCCAGGTGAGGGAGGCAGGTGGAAAAGGCTTTGTGCCGTCCCTGCTCAGAGGGGATCCTCAGCACAGCCCTGAAGATCTGTACATAGGAGAAAACAATGAACACAAAGCAACCTAATACCAAACAGACACTAACTGCAATGAGCCCAAGTTTCCTGAGGTAGGATTTGGAACAGGAGAGCTTGAGGCTCTGTGGCATTTCACAGAAGAACTGGCCCGGGTCGTTGCCATGGCACAGGGGCAGGGAAAATGTATTGGCTGTGTGCATGAGAGCATTGAGAAAGGCACTGGCCCAGGCAGCTGCTGCCATGTGGGCACAAGCTCTGCTGCCCAGGAGGGTCCCGTAGTGCAGGGGTTTGCAGATGGACACGTAGCGGTCATAGCACATGATGGTCAGAAGGACATACTCTGCTGACATGAAGAAGATATAGAAAAAGAGCTGAGCAGCACATCCTTTGTAGGAGATGTTCCTGGTGTCCCAGAGGGAATTGTGCATGGCTTTGGGGACAGTGGTGAGGATGGAGCCCAGGTCGGTGAGGGCCAGGTTGAGCAGGAAGAAGAACATGGGCGTGTGCAGGAGGTGGCCGCAGGCTACGGCGCTGATGATGAGGCCGTTGGCCAGGAGGGCAGCCAGGGAGATGCCCAGGAAGAGGCAGAAGTGCAGGAGCTGCAGCTGCCGCGTGTCTGCCAGTGCCAGCAGGAGGAAGTGGCTGATGGAGCTGCTGTTGGACATTTGCTGTGCCTGAACATGGGGACCTTTTGAAGAAAGAGACAAGTCAGGGCAGACTTTGCTGAGCAACTTCCAAACCCTTTCTTCCAGCCCTGCCATGATGCTCTGTGCCACCCAGTTTTCGTTTTCTCAGAGCCCTTCCTTCATCCCTGTGCCTGGAGCTCTGCTGGGATCTGGCCCCGTTGCTGTGATGAGCAGGGGCTCTGCCCATGGACACCGAGGGGTCAGCTCTGCTCTGCAGCACTGGGGTCATGGGAACAGGGACAGGGGCCAGTCCTGGGCTTGGACTTCATCAGCCCAAACTGCTCCTGAGGCAGAGGAGCTTGGCAGCATCTCCTGTGCCAGGGCTAAGGAACGATGATGGCCAAAGGCAGCTGGAGAAGGTTTCCTGCTGTGCCCAGGGAGATCAGAGAGAATTGTGCAAGGCAAGAGCATTGGCTGGAACTCAGTGAAGGCTGAGGGGAGCTGCTCTGTGGCTCCAGTTGTCCCCAGCTGCCCTTTCTGAGATCAAGGGCAGTCCCTGTGTTCCCCTGAAAATCAGCCTGACACAGCTGAGAGCAGAGGGAGCCACAGCAGAGCAAACTGGCTCAGCCTTTCTCACAGTCTCAGCCCCACTCCTGGCCAAGGACACTCTTGTCCCCCAATGTCCGCTGGTGGCAACTCACAGCTTGGATGGCATCCCCAGGACTCACCCAGGGTCCTGTCCATGGCTCTGCTGGAGGAGAGTCAGCTCATTCCCAGCCTCCAGCCTGACCTGCCCAGAGCCTCCTGGGGCAGAGGGAGCTGGGACTCTCCATTTGCGGTGTCTTGGCATGGGGATCTGTAAATAAAGTAATCATGGAATAGTTCAGTTTGGAGAGGAGTTTCAATATCCCAGCACAGCTTGGTGGCACTTTCCCCCCACTGCCTGCCCAGGGCTCTGCTGCCTGCAGCTGTCCCTGCCTGCAGCTGCTTCCCTGTGCCCAGGGCTGGGCCCTGCCAGTGCTGCCAGAGCCCAGCCCAGCCCTGGGGGCTCAGCTCTGCCCTGCAGAGCCCTCCCAGCTCAGGCACTGCCCAGGGGCAGCTCTGGCTCTGCAGGCTCTGATGGCAACCTCAGAGCATCCCTGAGGAGGCTGGAAAAGTGACACTGGTGCTGCCTGCAAGGGACCCTCTGCTGATTTCTGTCACTGCCTGGTTTATTAAGGTCTGAGAGAAAATTGTTTTATTTTTCTCAGACTGAACTGAAAGATTAATATTTATGTCCAATTTTCCACCCAGGCAATCGAGAGCAGTAGATGAAAAAAGCAGAATTTTCCCTTTTATGCTGCCCCTGCCTTGCTGTGATCCCTGTATAATCTACTTGGAAATGTTCTGGAGTTCAATGTCATGCTGGGAGCAGTCCTGAACAATGCAGCATCCTCACCACACA
>JANEHK010000728.1:1629-11893 GCA_025960845.1 Tachycineta bicolor | reverse complement strand
AATCCATTCCAGTTTTTGCCAGAAATCCAGTCCGGGTTTTCCCCCCAACTTGGCAGCTGCTCTCTGTTTTTTCCCAGAAATTTGCTCAGGAAATTTTCCCTCCAGATAGGCAACTCCATTCCACTTTTTCAGGTGAAATTCGTCTCCAAATGGGCAGCTCCATTTCAGTTTTTAGGGGGAATCCCATCCAGGTTTTCCCTCTGACCAAGGCAACTTTCAGTGACATCCAGTCTGGGTTTTCCTGCATGCTGGGCAGCTCCATTCCAACAGGGTAAATCGGGTGCAGATTTTTTGGCATGCTATACAACTCTCATCCAACACCTTGATGTTTTTCTGGGTATTTCATTTTGGCATTCCCTAGGAACTTAATGAAAAGAGCCTGTAATTACAAGGAAATAAAAATTCAAAGTAATGTGGCTACGCAATGAGAGGGAAGAGAAATCTGAAATGTTGTATTTCACCAACAGTATTTAATTAATGGTTCAAGGGATTGATCATCCTGATTTTCAGAGTGAAAAATAAATAATGAAATACCAGTATTTAAAAACTGTGTTCAAAACTAGTTGCCTTGCTTTTCTGTTTTTTGGTTTTTTGGGTGTTTTTTTTGTTTTTTTTTTTTTTTTTTTTTTTTTATTTTTTTTTGTTTTTTTTTTTTTTTTTTTGGGTTTTTTTTTGGTTTTTTTTTTAACCCTCGCAGTAAGACAAACTATTCCTCTGAAATGTGCCTGGTGAAAGCTCTTTGTGCCAGGAGAGGAGCTGGGAAAGCACAAAATCAGACTGCCCCAGGGAAAGTTCCCATGAACATTAAGGAAAGGGGAGTGTGTTTGCTTTTGCTGGCCAGATAATTGCAAGCTGGGGATTTATCCATTTGTCCTCCAGCAGACTCCTATTTCCCATGTTTTTCCTGATGCATTGGGATGAAGCTATAGAGGTGTAGCAACTGCTGCTCTGCTGACTGTGAAAAATTGCTGTGGGACGTGGCTGAAACAAAAAGCTGTTTCTGCTCCCCCAGAACAAGTCCCATGGAGCTCACAGGGCAAAGCCAGATTGCCTCTCCTGGTTTACATCTATAGGTTTGATGGTATTGGCAGAGTTTTCAAACATCCCTGGGTGATTCAGTGTATTAACCTGCTGAAAGCCAGCAGAGCCAAAGGGCAAAGGTTGCTTGGGCACTCCTGAAAATGTTATGCCGTAACATTATTCTCAAAGATCAGAATCCCAAATTGGTTACACCAGCTTAAATGAAATTACCACTGCATGCCAATCTTCTCTCAAATCACTTTTGTTCCGGGGCATCATCTGTTTTGGTCAGAAAAAAATGTTTCTTATTTCTCATGCTGGAAATTGTACAGTAAGGGTCAAAATCTGGTCGGACTCACCGGTGTCATGGTTTCAGCTGAGTTGATTAGGACGTGAATTAATCTTGCTAGCAGCAAAATTGAATCTAACTTATTTGGAAGCATCTGGCATTGACAAGGATGCTGGACCCTCAGTCTGTTTTGATGTAGTAAAAAACATCTCCTGTGTTTCAGAGCTGAAATTCACATACTTTGGATGCGAGCCCACAGTCAGTGGCCATCTCTTTGTGAGATTGCTGCTCAAGGCAAAGCTGCCTTAGTTCAAAAACTGTTTTGAACTAAACTCAGGGAAAATAATTCAGAGTTCAAGGTTTCTTAGAATCACAGGATGTTTGGGGTTGGAGGGGACCTTAAAGGTCACTTCATTCCAACTCTTACTGCCTTCCCCTAGACCAGGTCGCTCAAAGCCTAGAAAAGCAGAAGGGAAGGAAATCCTTCCCAGATGTCGTTGCACAGAAGGCATGGGTAGGACTGGAGCTTCACCCCATGTCCAGCCACCACCTCTGTACATTAAGTCCCTGTACATCCTTCTCCTCCAGCCAAAGCTCCACTGGAGGAGAGGGAGCTGTGCATTATTCAGCACAGAACCCTCATCTTCATTTCTTCGAGCATATGCAGTTAGGGAGGGAGAAAAAGAGAGAGAGAAATTTTATATGTATAAAAAATATAAATACTTTTATATGACATAAAATATAAATAGTATAAAATACAATGCATTTTATAGAATTTATTAAATATAGATGCATAATCGATTATATTTAAAATAAACATATTAATGTATAAATACTTATATATAGCATATAGTAGCTGTCTTTGCAATGGTTGCAGTAATTTTGGTTTAACCACAGGGGATTCCTATTACAAATTATATTCCTTATAGGAAAGAGGGGTTTGACTCTTCTTTTCATTACATTGGCTGGTACCACTGCACAGCTATTCCTCCTGTATGGATGTGTGCTCTTACCAAACTAATGTCTTTGCACCGGAATTAATTAAGGATTTCTTTCTGTTTCCACGGGAAGTTAATAAGAAATACTTCCTCCTTTTTGCACGAGTTTTACACCTGAAAGTGTTGAATCAGAATCTGCTATGATCAGAATAGTTTATAGCAGCAAGGTAGAAATGTCCTATATAAATATAGTTATAACAACTGCAGAGCTTTAGAAGGGTTCAGCTGATGTTTTATTTAGTAATGACACGATGAAAAAACTTACAGAACATGAATAATGCTGAATGCTCAGGCCGTACCAGCTTGCTGAATTCACAAACTCCTACGAGTCAAGCCCAAACCACTGAGGTAAAGGAATTCCTTTTATTCATCTGGCCAGATTGAGTTCCCAGACCAAAGTTACCCTCATTTTAATTCCAACAATCTACAAACACAGTTTCCATACCTAAAATCACAACTAAGCTCTTGTCAAGGGTTTCTATTACTTCGTGGCAAACTGGTCCTGTCCTTTGTCTGTCCTCAGTCTATTTCAAAAGCATTCATGCCTCAGCTCTCAGAGGCTAATCAACTCTTCAACCTCAGCATGTGCTGCACTTAAAACTCTTAACACAAGACAGATGTTGCCTGAAAAATACAGTTACAGTCAATAACCAAAACACACACACCACAGTCACAGCAGGGAGGGGGCTTTAAGGGTTTTCATACACCTCACTCGCTTCATTTTTCCCCGGCCGTTTCAGTCTCCTGAAAATGGAACCGCACGTCCAAACTCCTCAATTGCTTCGTGCTGGTAGCACGTCTCAACAAACTCTCTCACAATCTTTCTCACAGTCAGGCTACATTCACATAGTGTAACAACCACAAATCAGGATTTGCCCTTACAATTGCTAGTCCCGGATTCTAGCAAACTGAGCCCTCTATGGCACAGCAAATGGCAAAATCCCCTTCTGCCGGCAACAACTATCCGAGCTCTCCATGGCCCGGTACAACAACTTAACAGCTTTCTCTGCTGGTAACCAAGTACAACTGCCCAGGTACCACTCAAGCCTGCAAGCACACTACAGAGGCACGAGTTGTGCGTGGGACGTCTCCCACGACTTACCAACAGCCTTTCCTGACCGTGCCTACGCCTTCCAGGTCAAATCACTTACGACACAAACTCTTACAAAACACAACACACACGGTGCACCAATAATTATTCCACAGCCTAGACACGCAAACCCACAAAACACAAATCTGTGCACACTACACACACACCTGGCGCGCACGGAGCCGCAATCAGGATTTTCTGCGACCCACGACAGGACCCTTTGCATCCTAAAACTCAGACTGGCCGCTCGAATGATGGATGACCAAGGTACTTTCTTCTGGGAGAATGTTGGGGATAATCCATGGGGAGTTCTGGGGGACAGTGGGGCAAATCTGCATGGAATTCCATAGGGGGATGTGGGGAAAATCCATGGGGAATTCTGGGGAATTTTGGAGAGGTTTTGGGGATTTGGGGGGATTTTTTTGGAGGTTTTTTAGGTGATTTTTTGGGGAATTTTTTGGGAGACTTTTCTGGGAATTTCTTGGCAATTTTTAGTGGTTTTGGGGGGGATTTTGTGGAGATTTTTTGGGAATTTTTTTGGGAAATTTTTAGTGGGTTTTGGAATTTTTTTTTTCTTTTTTTTTTTTCTTTTTTTTGCAATTTTTGAGGATTTTTCTGGCAGTTTTGGGGTGAATTTTTTTGTGGTTGTTTTAAGATACTTTTGTGGGGTTTAGGGGGGCAATTTCTGGTGATTTTTGGGGGAGACTTTTCAGTGATTTTTTTGGAATTTTTGGGGGAGTTTCTTTGGGATATTTCAGGGATTTTGGGGGGAAATTTTCGGTATGGGGCCATCCTCTCCGTGCCTCAGTTTCCTTCCCAGGAATCGGGGAGGCTCCCTCAGAAATCCCAGGAATTTGGGGAATTTTCTAACCGAGAATCCTTGCCGTGCCTCAGTTTCCCTCCCAGGGATCGGGGTGGCTCCTTCGGAAATCCCTGGAATTTTGGGAATTTTCTCACCGGGAAATCCTCCCCGTGCCTCTGTAATAGACTATGGACACAAAGAAAAGTTCCAATAGGAATTTATTAGATTGCAGCAGGCAAGGCAAAGGCAAATACAGCGCTGGGCGACAGGGAAGTCTGCGCTTCACCAACTGCCGCGCTTGGGCAAGTTTTCAGTCCCTCTTTTATCTTGTTTTTTCCTCCGATTGACGTGTCTTTCCCGTAGTACTTTGCGTATGTGCGGCGTGTTGCTAGGGGGTCTTTTTCTGCCTCCTGATGGTCGCAGGGATGAAGAGTGGTAATCATTCCCTAGTATCTTAGTGTCTTCTTTCTGATATGGTAACTAAGCTTGAGTTCCTGAAACTTAAAGCTGATTAAGGAGCAGAAAACAAAGGATTGAGCAAGAGCATGCTTGCACATGGCTTTTCTATAAGCTTAAATAGTAACATAGTAACTTCTTGTTATTTTGAGTTATTTAACCTCCAGTGAACAAAAACAGTTTATGCTTATCACAATTCCCCCATTTCTCTTGTTCTTACTTATTTTTGTTCACTGTATCTTTGCAGTTCTTGTCTAGCTAACTCTAAAGTTTCTAAATTTTCTTCTTCAGGTATCAGGTCATACTTAGTTCTAAGGAGCATAAGGTGTGCTGCTTCTAGCCGGCTTTTCACTATAGTAATTAGTTTATTAAATATACATTGTCTAAAGGTAAGCCTGAGCGCCAACAGAATTACTGGCCCCACAATAGTAGAAAGCAGTGTGGTTAACCAAGGAGAGTGGTTGAACCAATTTTCAGAGGCATCAGCCTGAGGCACTGTTAATTCTCCCGATCCACTGCTGTTTGTAATGTTTGTCCAGCTTTGCCCTATTACCAGTACTGGGTTTGGTCCTACACTCTCTGGGTCATGTGGGACTGGTTCTTTTTTTTTATTATTATTAGTATTAAGCTTCCGCTATCAGTTCTAGGTTGCCAATATCTTACTCCTCAGGTTTGTCCTATTACCCATCTAGGATCTTGGTGTTCCAGAATTAAGACCCCTAGAGATTAACAATTTCCTTTTTTCCATACGTTACTGTGTAGGGCATAACCGCATGGGTCACACCCATGTGGTTCCCAGGTTACCTTAAGATATCTATCTTGTTTTGTAGGCGTCCATCCCCTCGCAATAGTTTCACACCCCCAATAAGCACAATAATATTCATTAGGGAAATTGTAATATCCCTGCCCTGGGTTTGAACTGGGACACCAATAGGTAGCTTTAGAATTCCACCTGAAGCGGCATAGGTTGTCTGGTGTACAATCTTGACCCATTAGCTCACAATTGGTCACATTAAAGAAAGGAGCTCCCCCAGTAACATTGACTTTGAGAATTTTAGAGTTTTCCCATTGAGTTAATGACCATTTAAAGGGCTGGTGTGGTAGAGTATCTACGGCATTAACTCCTTCTAAGTATAACATTAACAAAAGAAAAGTAATCTGCTGGGTCAAGTGGCGAGCATCATTGGGGGCATAGGGATGGAAGCATATCTGAGGATTTTTCCATTTTATAGACTGCAACCTGTCCCCCTGCCCAGGGTCCTCGCTTTTATTCCTATTCTTGAGGCAATTCCCTGAATATTGTTTTGTTGTCCCACCCTGGGGGTTCCTTCCTCCACAACTTTTTATCTCTCTGCCTTGCTCGTCGACTCGGTTGCCTCGAGCCACAAGGAGTACCATCTTCTTGGCAGCAGGGATATTCTTCAGGAGGTCCCCGGGGACGATTCTGTTGCCTCTTGACGTAGGAATCCCAGTTCCGATATTTAACCGGGTGTGTATCACACCGGATTCCCTTTAGGCGTGTGCGGCAGGTGCAGTCAACAATCTCAGCTATGAACGGGATGGGTTCATTAGGGTGATAACAATAATATTTTGGTTCAATCCCTAATGCAAAATTCCTTCACTATTCTTCTGATTCTTTCATTAACCCCTCATGTTTAACTTTATATTCTAGAATCCAATCAGTTATGTTCCGTTGCAGTACCCAACAGGGGCTGCAAATTCCTCTAGGAGGGGTTCCTTGCCTACAATGGCTCCACCACCTGTCCCTGCAGATTTTACAAATATAACAAACAAAAGGATAACAATTGCACTCTGGGTCTCTACACCTTATTTTAACATCATAGTTACAAATTAGTCTTTCTTCAGTGTAGTGTGGTTCTGGTGCATATTCTACACGGTGTCTATTCATTGACAATCTCTTCTCTGGATCCATAACTTCAGGTCTCCGGGATTGCTTGTCACCTGCCACTCGGGGGTTGGTTTGCTCACTGCCCCTTTAATTCTGCTAGCATGAGTCCATCCCTTCTCTGCTGTTCTGATTGCAGTTTCTGTAGTAAGCAATACAAGGTAAGGGCCCTCCCATTGTGGGGCTAAGGTTGCTTCTTTCCAGGACTTTATCATTACCCAATCTCCTGGTTGCACCTGGTGCAGTTTCAAATCTAGTGGAGGTCTCTGAACTAACTTTCTTTTTTCCACAGATTTTCCCTATATTTTATTAGGCTGGTAATGTATACATTCATATTCTGATCCCTCAACTTTGGATGATCCTGTGGTTCCTCTATATTGTAGGGCATTCCATACAACATTTCAAACGGAGATATTCCCATATCCGATCTAGGTTGTGTCCGGATATTTAGCAATGCTAATGGTAGGCATTTTACTCATGACATTTTGGTCTCAATCATGAGTTTGGTCAATTGTTTTTTAATTTCCCCATTCATTCTTTCTACTCTCCCCGAACTTTGGGGGTGCCAGGGGGTGTGATAATCCCATTGTATTCCCATTATTGCCATGGTTTCCTTAATTATTTTGGATGCAAAGTGAGAACCTCTGTCTGAGTCAATGGTTTCTGTGACCTCATATCTGGGAATAATCTGCTCTAATAGGGTCTTGATCACTGTTTGTGCTGTTGCCCTTGCTGTAGGGAATGCCTCTACATAATGGGTTAGGTGATCCACTATTACCAATAAATATTTATACCTCCCGGTCTTTGGTAATTCAGTAAAGTCTAGTTGGATGTTAGCGAATGGCCGGTATGCTGTGGGTCGTCCCCCCATTAAGGATTTTCTTAAATTAGCCCTATTTACCTTCAGGCAGGTAACACACCCCCTCACTACTTGCTTTGCCAAGTCATCTATCCCAATGCACATGTGCTTAGTGGCAAATTGATCTACTAATGCTTGCGCCCCCCCCAATGTGTTTTACTATGTATTCTCCTTATAATGTCCATAGCTACGGATTTAGGCAGTACAGTTCTATTATCCTCTGGGAGTCGCCATTCCCCTTTTGGGTTTTCCCTTAACCCCATCCTTTCCATCTTTTCTTTTTCCTGTGTGGTGAAACTATGTATTCTCCAGATCTTTTCATGATGGAGGCAATCTTTTACCCTTGGGTTACTACATGCACATCTTATAGCATCAACTCCCCAGTTTCTCCAGCAAACATCACAAGGGGGTTCTTGCAAATTTCCTCTGCAAGTCCCACACTTCTTTCTTTCAGATATCGGGTCCTTCTGAGGGGTAGATTGTAACGTCAGTAACGCAGCCCCTTTTTGCTTCCTGATCTGCTGCATTATTTCCCCTGCTTTTAAAATCTAGTCCTTTTTGATGCCCTTTCAGGTGAACAACAACAATTTTACTAGGTCCCCTCAAGGCCTTCAGCAGTTTCCTGATTAGATCCTGGTGAACCAGGTCTTTTGCCTGGGAGTTTATCAACCCCCGCTCTTCCCATATTTTCCCAAAAGTGTGTATAATCCCATAGGCATATTTTGAGTCAGTATAGATGGTACCTGATTTATTCTTCAACAACTACAATGCCCGTAGTACAGCATGAAGTTCACAGGCCTGCGCCGACCAGGATCCACTTAAAGGGCCTGATTCTATAACTGCAAGTCCTTCTTCCCCAACTATTGCATAGCCAGAGACCCTTTTTCCATTAATTACTCGTGATGAGCCATCTACAATCAACTTATCTCCCTCTTCTAATTCTTCTTCATCCAAGTCTGGTCTCATTTTGGTTTGTTCTTCTATGGTAGATAAGCACTCATGGGCCAATTCATCCTCACTTGGCTTTCTGTATAAGAATTAGGCTGGATTTTGTAAGGCTGTCACCTCCAGGGTTAATTTTGGGGAGTCTAATAGGATTCCCTCATACTTTAAGAGTCGGGCATCCGTTATCTACTTTTCTGCTTTTTGTTGCAAAATTCCCCGGATATTATGAGGGGATAATACTCTCAGTTCCCTATTGAAAGTGATTTTATTAGTCTCCTCTACAAGCAGGGCGCAGGCCACTATAGCTTGTAAACATGTAGGCCAACTTCTGCTTACAGGGTCTAGCAGCTTAGATAAGTACCCAACAGGTTTCTTTTTCCCAGCCCACTCCTGGTTCAGTACCCCATAAGCTGTCCCACTATCTGTATTTACAAATAGATAAAAGGGTCTTTTCAGATCGGGTAGGCTCAACACAGGGGCATTGATTAAATCATGCTGCAGGGCTTTCGAATGTTTGTTATCTTTCTCATCCCATTTCACTAGCCTTCCTTGGCTCAATTTCTCATATGAAAACTTAACCTTGGTGCTATAGTTCTCAATCCACTGTCGGCAATACCCCATGAGGCCTAACAACTGCCTAATTTGCTTCTTGCTCTTTGGAGGCAGTATGGATAGTATCCCCTTTACCCTTTCAGGGTCTATTTTCTTTTCTCCCTTCTGTAAGTAATGCCCCAGATATTTTACTTTTTCTTCGACGAACTGCAGTTTTGCCTTAGATACTTTGAGCCCTTTGGCACTCAGGAAGTTGAGTAATCTAATGCTTTCTGCCTGTACTTTGTCCTCTGCTTCCCCAGCAATCAGGAGGTCATCTACATATTGGATAAGGGTCACTCCTTCCCCAGTCTGATATTCCTGCAAAATCTGTTCTAAAGCTTGTCCAAACAAATTTGGAGATTCCGTAAACCCCTGGGGGAGCACGGTCCACTTTAGCTGCTGTCTCCTATGAGTGACTGGGTCTTCCCATTCAAATGCAAAGTAATCCCTACTTTTCTCATCTAGAGGACATGCCCAGAATGCATCGTTAAGGTCAATTACACTATAATATTGTTTTTCAGGACCTAGTCTGCTTAGCAGGGTGTGAGGGTTGGCTACCACCAGAAAACGAGCTACTGTCCTTTTGTTTATTTCTCTTAGGTCATGCACTAACCGGTGTGATCCGTCTGCCTTTTTTACTGGCAAAATGGGGGTATTAAAAGGAGACATACAAGGTTCTAAGAGTCCTTTGCTTATTAGCCTCTCAATCTCGGGCTTCAACCCATTCTTTCCCTCTGGGGAGATGGGGTACTGTTTGACCCTTATTGGTGTCTCTGGATCTTTAATGGTTACTGAGAAGGGGGGTATATTCAACCTTCCTACTCTATCAGGAGTGTACCACACTTCTGAGTTAATTTTTTTTTTTTTTTCATCCTCTACCCTCAAGGGACAGAGTTTTATTTTGATTTCCTCATTTACTACTTCTATATTAATGCCCATTTCTATAATCAAGTCTCTCCCTAACAAATTATAATCTGCTTCTGGTACCAGCAGAAGGTTCCCTATTCCCATTTTGGATTCTGATTCCACCACAACACTCTTAATAACAGGGACCTCAAAGGGCTCTCCCTTCGCCCCTACCATTTGAGCAGTTTCCTTTGATATCTTACATCCCTCTGGTAGTACCTGGACTGTCGATCGCTCAGCTCCAGTGTCCACTAAAAATTCAAACTCCTGCCGCTGAGGACCTATTTTTAATTTTATCAAGGGCTCCTGATGTTTCCGTGTCCCCAGCAAATAGAGCCCCTGACCCCTCTGATCTTCCTTGAAGGCTTTCTCATCCCTCAGCCGCTTCCTGCAGTCTCT